>JASGXE010005106.1:0-24064 GCA_030068105.1 Sinentomon sp. SZTP_YWyxl | reverse complement strand
TTGATATTTTTCTTTGGGACCTATTGCACTGTCTTTTTCTGCAAAACATCATCTTTGGTTTGTTGCATTGGATACCTACCTATACAGGGTGAATCTGAAATGTGTAAAAAATTTGAGGAATTGTTCTTCATTCCAATACCAACAAAAATGAAAGACTGAATTTATTTCTGAGAACCCTTCCTTCAGGGGTTTTTGCCTGCAGAACGATCCTCTTGCCATGGCAACCGTACATGAATTTTTTGGGGGGAAAAGCCAGAAGGAGTGGGCCTCTAATTTTTATTTGGTTCAGTCTGAGGGACCATTTCCACAAATTTCGTTTCGGATGATTTTCGTTTTTGGACCCCAATTAGTTCAAAATGCCCCTGAGTCACTTGGGGTCCAAAAACTAAAAAAAAAAAGAAAAAGAAAAATCCGAGACAAATGGAGTTTGCGGACGTTATTCCTTAGACGAAGAACATTTCCACAAGTTTTTGACACACCTTTGAGATCAACCGTGCATGAACCTGGCTTTTATGCATCTTATGGCCATCCATATTTTTTATTTGTTTGCATTTGTTGTTTGCTCAGAAAAAATATCTCTCTCTTCCTTGAAAGACCAGATAGAATTGTTCTGGGATTTTTTTCACTGACATCCCACGGAGCACCCTGATTATGGAGTGGGTTTCTTGGTGCACCATGGGTTTCTTGTGTGTGTGGTGCCCTGAAAATCATAGATCAGAAAATACTCTTAACATGTTCCTATTTATTTGCAAACATCTCCACTGGGTTCCAGCATGTGTTCACGGACAGAACAAACAGTCATGTTAGAATGCTAACTATGCTGGTTCTTGTGGAACAACACGCTGTGGTTTGTAACTGAAGCACGAGGTGCTTTGGCAGCATGTAAGGGTGTTGAAATTATCCAGTGGATTAAAGTTTGCGGGAGGTATGGAACCCACATAATTTCTTCTTTTCATTTTCGTTTGTTTCTATTTTCTTTTGTCTCAGTTCATTTTAGTTTTTTATTTTTTATCTCTCTCTGCCTATTGCTTTTGTTCATTTCCATTGTCATTCCCTTCACTTTGGTACTGCCAGAATGCTATCCAAAACTTATATGACCTTACATACAACATTCTTTTTGTCTGGAAGCTGTATTTTTAATTTTAACTTGGTACCTCGCTATTTTGTGTATCTGAGAGTGAAAATTGTCTGTTTTTGTGTCGTTTATGCAGAAGTGTGCTTTGTATGCCCAATTTCTTTCGGTGAAAGTCTTTGTTTTTGTTTGTAATGAGTCATTTTTGAGAAAATTGCCTTTGTTTTTTTTTTTTGGAAAATGACTTTGTCATGAGTCGTTGTGCAAATTAATCTTTGTAATGAGTCGTTTTTGTAAAAAAAAAACTGCCTTTGTTACGCTGAGTTGTTTTTTGTGAAAATTGCCTTTGTAATGAGTCGTTTTGTAAAAAACTGCTTTTGTTTGGCTGCGGTTTTTTGATTTGAGTCATTTTTGTGAAAATTGTCTTTGTTTGTCGGAGTCGTCATCAAGATAACATTGTTCGGTGCTGGGAGATATGATTGGTTATAACGAAATACTTAGTTTTATTAAAAAGACATCTCCATTTTAGATCATTGGCATTTCAGGATCATGGGTTCTGCACGGTGCCTTTTTCCTGTGCCTTCATTCTTCGCATGGATTTCAGTGGGGTAACACTGCTTATGTATATTTGTTCCTTTTTCTTGTAGCAATAATGTCTGTATCCGTCCATGAATTTGGTTGTGTGATAAATTGTTGTGCATAGCTCTCATCTTTGAAATGCAGTGGAAGAAAATAATGTTACTTTAACGAGTGTTTGTAGATTTTGATTCAAAGAATTTTGTACTTTTTAAAGACTAATTTAATTTGTATTGTTCCGTCTTTCAAAAAAAAAAATAGCGTAGGTAGTTCTGTATCACTGGCGTTTTGCAATAAAAAAGTGTTGGTGTGTGCAAAATCGAATTGTTCGGTAGAATCAGAAAGCTGTTTGCAAATAAAGTTCAATCTTCACACAGAAGTAGAGTTTGTCTCATGTGCCCAACACGTCAAAATTGGCTCACACCCTCTTTTTACCTTTTACTGATTAGGTGGGATCTGAGAAATAGTCTAACAACACTGCATTTGCCAGAAATTGGTTGCACATGAACACCCGATCTAATCAGGGAGTTTTCAGACCCTTACAGGCAGATATCAAGCAATAGGTTGAAAACTAGCAAAGAACAGACACCAAGTTTTAGGTTGACAACATAACGAGCAATAGGCAGTGAGAACAAGCAATAGGCAGTGAGGGTTGTGGGGGTAACTTGGTCAGGTTTGGCAGCTTACAATGAGAAAAACGGAAATGAAAGATGGTGTTCATGTCCCAGACGTTTGTTTCTTCAAATGCGGCTACTGGTTGGAAAGTTTCACTCTCTTGCATGTTTTGAATCAAATGCCTTTTTGAAATCTAATCAGAATCAAATGCCTTTTTGAAATCCAATCAGAATGCGTTTCTTCAGAGTGTTTCATAGCATGGGTATATCTGAAATTTGAAGTTGAAACTGATATACCTAAGTATGCAGTCGGTGAAATGATTTAGGCCTGCAGAGCCCAGAAAAGGAGGTATTGCAGTTCGATGGTGTGCTTGAAGTCCTTTACAACAATTTGAAAATCAAAAATTTTTAGTTTTCCCCATGATTTTCTTTGTTTCATTTTTTATTAACCTACTTGTTGCTGTAATGAGTGACTGTTACTGATAAAAAGCCATGCACCACTACAAGTGGTCGCACGAAGCGACCGCCACCAGCTTGAATCTGGCAGGATCCATGATGAGCATGGAAACTGTCTACCAACTGCATCATCGTCGCTGACACTTAACATTGGACCGCAGTTGGCAGGTTTCTTTTTTTTGTTCAATTAATAATTAAAAAAAAACCTGCCTACTCCACATATGGTACACTGCTTTCAACAATGGAGTGAGGGTTGTTCAAACAGAAGATAGCACTGCAGGGCAAGTTCAGAATGATCCTCCCTGTCCAGCACAAAATGGTGGAATCTGGTTCACTTGCGAATCCACCAGATTTCTGGGCGCAACACCATCAGAATGGTGTCACTTCGGAATCCCTGACGGCATGTGGATTCGGTAATTTCCCGCACGTACGGTATTCTTTTTGTGACTGGTAGGTTTGCACCCCATGACAGTATCTCAGACATGCTTGGCCAATTGGGTTGGCAGTCCCTTGCCCTGCGTAGAAAAGTTGCAAGGTTAGCAGGTATTTTTCTGTCCCTCAATAATGTAGAGGGTTGGTCGACCTTTAAGGAATGCCTTTGCCTGCCTTCTTGTCTGGGTAGACACGACCATGATTTTAAGTTGATGCCTGAGTGGTAAATCTGGATGTAGGCTTGTTTTCCCTTGCCGTTGGGTCAACAAATGACTGGAATTCACTCCCTCCCCTGATTTTTGGTGGAGCTCATGACATCAGTGTTGAAACTTTCAAAAAAATTTGGTGGACTGGTTCACCGGAAAACGTTCTTTCGCATAGTAGTGTATATATTTTTGTTATTTCCCTCTGTTGATTTGCGCCGGAGTGGCCTCCATGCAAATTAAATAAAATAATAATAATTCAAAATCGTAAGTAAAGCTAACCAAACCTGACTTAACCTCTCCCCGCCTACTGCACCAACCAAACCAATCGCAAAAACCCAATCTCTTTTTGCAAAGGTCGGAAAGGTTAAGTCAGGTTTGGTTAGCTTTAATTACGAATGAGGAATGCTGTGCGTGTTGTCATTCATGTGTCACGCAAGCCCTGTATCACGGCATTGGTGTATAATTTCGGCTCTGCTACTGAAGCTGCAGTAGCACTCTACTGAATTAGCTATTGAGTCAACAAGTGTAGCCCAGGCATGGGCACCAGGACCATGACTGGGAATGTGATGTCAATGTTGCACTGACGATGAAAAAAAAATTGTAATGGAATTGTTTCTCATTGATCCAACCCCCGATGATCAGTCAGAGGGAGGCCGTGTGAAACAAGCCTGGATTGATGGAGCCAATGGAAGCAGACGATGCTTTGTATCATTTTGATTTTGAGAACCACCAATGTTTGCCATGGTGAAATTGAGCCTGCTCCGCTTGTAGAAGTAAAGGCTTCTGCAAACGGATAAGGCTCAATTTCACCAATGATAAGGCTCAATCGGATACGGCTGAATTTCACCACAGATTAGGCTAAATTTCAACATGGACTGAACATTGTTGTGGATGTTGAGTAGAAGCCAACTGGGTGGCTAAGAGGGTGACAGCATTGCAAGGACAGAACTGAACTCCCCAAGATGGTGGTGCATGGCTTTTTCACACTATTTTTCATCCTCTTTCAGTGGTAGTGCCTTCTGAGGTGGGTTAAGCTGCACTTAAAACTCAGGATTGGTTAGAAAAATCCAAATTGCGAGTTGCAAACAGATTCTCTCAATTGCACGCGGACTGCACCCAATTTTAATCTGATATCCTGACAATATGTTAAACCTCAATTTGATATTGCCTCTGAGTGTGTGTTTGTATGTTTTTTTAATCTCATTTCCTGGGTGCAGTCTAATAGGTGCAGTTCTTCAAATCCATTTTGTACAACGATTCAACATTACGGTGCTGGTAGTAACATTTTCATCTTCTTCCAACGTTTTTTTGTCTATTGGAGTATTTTTATTGCTATAAGTTTGAGTGTTTTTATTGCTCAATTATTTTAAGCTTTGTTCTCGTTCTGGTATTATTTTAGGCAGCATTGTTAGGCCAGGGCTGAGAAAGATTACAAAGTTAGGGGGGACACCTGTATAAAATGTAAATATTTGAATTTCTTCCCTAAATTTTTTTTCTAGCCTAAAAGATGCGATGGAATCTACTGAATCCAGTGGTGAAAACGGCTTTAAATTTTTGGTTACTTCAAAAGTCATGGAAGATTGCGCGGGTACATCCGCTGCCGATTTCTGTGAGATTTCTCGTGATCGCCAGAAAATATCACTTTTTCAAATGTATTTTTACCGCTTTTGGATTTTTTTTACTCGCGGTAACCTTCGATCCCTTCTATCTCAGCGGTTTGTCATGTTAGAATGCTGAAAATTGGTACATACAGGGTTTCCCAAAACTCACTTGACAACCCCAGAAAAGTGCATTGCAGCTTTGAAGCAATCCTGGAACATTGGACTGGAGTGTGTTCCAATTCGAATAGATAACACCTGCAGCAGGCTGGCGGCCCAATCGGAACCTGAAATCCGTAGAAATAGCCCCACAAGAGAAGATTGAAAACTAGCAAATAGCAGGGGTTGTCAAGTGAGGCCAGTCGACAAATTGCTGGAGCTGCGTGTTCCTGTCTTTTTGTCCGCTGGTGACCAAAACAGGTTTGGGGAAACCAACTCAGCTGTGTTTCAATGGCACGGCATTTGGGAAACATTTCTACAGAAGCTGGAAGAAATTTTGAAATTTCAGTGTTCATTTCGTGTGCAACATTGGTGTTACAAATGCCAGATTTCCACCCAGGACAAACTGACAGCACAACCTGAGGGGTCGTTTTCGACAGGTTGGGGCCCTCGTTCCGATGCAACATGAATAAGTTTCGTCCCTGGTAATTTTCATTCATTGCCTTTTGGTTTGAAACCTCGTTCAACTCGTTTATATGTATTTTCTTCATTTTTAATTCGCTTGTTTTGGCCAATTTACAATTTCACCATCACCTAGACCTAGACAGTGGTAGATCAATGCAGTTGTGCGTTTGTCAATTCTGTCGCACAAGAAACAATTAACTATGTTTTCTAGACAATGCATGGAAAAACTTTTGCTGCATTATGCTGTCCAGCTCATGATAGGATTTAAGCACAGATTTAGGATTTATGAGTCTGGTTCCTCCACCTCTACACTGAATTGCACATGGAATTAATCTGTATTTTAGGTGGACATCGCGGACACAGTGAGAAGTAATTTATGCAATGACTGAAGTTGGCATGTGATCACCATCTTTTCTGCAAGGACCTTTCTAGCTGCCTTTTCATGTGTTTGTTTAAAGAAATATTTTACAGTTTTATCTGTGAAACATTCATTGACATTGAACCTGATTCGTATTCATTTGAGATGAAAGAATTTATGTTATGTTCAAATTTTTAGAATTATTTTGCTTGCCTAGACAATGAAAAGGCAGTGTAAAGCCGCGTAGCCGTTTTCTCACCTGTCCCAGTTTTCTGATACGGCATTCCTCCCATGCTTGAGTATGGGAGCTCAGAAAGTCAGATCACAGTCAGCAACGTCAGAATGGACAGATTTTTGTCGGCTGACATTTTCAAAAAGTCTGTCCAAAACGGATGAGATTGTCACTCGAAACAATGGGCAATGATCAATGCTCCAGTGTTCTCCTTTGCACACATTGGGAGTGACAATCTGTTTTGGACAGACGGATCTGAAAAAGTCAGCCGACAAAAATCTGTCCATTCTGACGCGGCTGACTGTGTTCTGAGCTCCTAAAGCATGGGAGGAATGCCGAATCAGAAAACGGGGACAGGTGAAACAAAGTTAAATGTTTGATACCTTGTACCCGGCAATAAAGATTGCTACAAAACAATGTTGCATGGAGTTTCGATGGCTCCCAATGCCAGGCAAAAATTTGGAATTTTCGTTTTGGTTACAGAATGAAATCAGGTGGAAATATGGCTTCCAATGGCCAAATGAAGTGGTTCACATGTCCCCTGGCATGCCCTTTTGGCTCAGCCTGGCTGTGAACTTTGATTTCCAGAACATGAATATTGCACTGAAAATGAGCCCCAAATTGCAAAATTTCTTCAGCTTCTGGGGCGCCCGACCCCGATTACTGGGGGACTCCATTCCCAGACTCCAGCCTGGGTCGGTGATGATCTCATTCCATGAATATTTCCTCCCTGCACAACCTGAAATTAACAGAACCCTTCCCAAGATGAACAGTGAGATTAAGTAGTAACCAAGGCTGATATGTTGCAAGTCAAAATACATGTTAAGTTGGCCTTGCGAACTTAACATTTATTTGAAACTGAGCTACCATTGTGTACCATCCTGACAAAGGTGAATCCTGAATTGGAATTTCCCTTTGGTCAACAATTCAATTGGACTTGTCCAATCTCCGTATTCCTATTGGGGATCGTGGTGTTTCACAATTCGGTCTCCTGTTCCATTTGCCAACATGACCCTTCTCCTTCCGCCAATGAATTTTTTTTGTTTTGAAAATTTCCTGTCCTTTTACGCAGTGTTAGCAAAAAGTTGTGCAAGTTGGCTCATTGTGTGATTTTTTACTTTTTTTTTGCTTACAGAGATTATCACAAGGCTTTCACAGGCACATCTAACCTCAGCATGTGCCACTCGTTAACATTTTCCGAAAATCAAACTGGCATTGGCAGGACTGCAATTTTACCACAGTCGACTGTTGCCAAAATCACCCAATTCAAGGGCAATAGAGACCACACTTCGAACAATATGATTAGAGCCCTCGAAATTTCGCGAAAAGGGAATAAGCACGAAAACAACGAAATCTGATTTTCCACTTTTTTCAACAATTTTTCGCCGATTATGCCTCTGTGAAGTCAGATGACACCAAATTTATAAAACGACAAAAAACTAAATTGAATCATAAGCACGAAATTCACGTTTCAGAACGAAATTCCACGAATTTTGTCTTTTTTCCACAAAAAGTCCCTTTTCATGTCATTATTAGCAAAGTGCCATTGACTTAGTGCAAATTGTTTCTCTCAGTCATGTCCACAAAGAGACCAGAGAAATACATCACATCAGTTTTTGTCTGTTGTAAATGTAATATTTTGTCTCCAAGGATGCACTCTTAGCTTTTCTCAGACTCAAAGCAGATACCACTAAGTTAGAAGCAGAACAAAATTGTTTGATGGAAATAAAAAGTGAACTCAGATTAAAAATCTCCAAATGCCTTCAGCCTTTGTATTCCATCTGCAGTCACCCATATGCGATATTAGATTCAGGACAGGTTTCATTCAGCTTCTATTATGAATGCAAATGAGGGGAAAACCAGCCACTATAAAAAAAAAAATAATTTTGCTGCCTGAAGTGAGAAGGCTACAAAATGCCAAGCAGACAAAATAATGAAATGGTGGGTTCAGCAACACAGCACAAACCAAGACAATCGTAACAAATTTTATTTTAATTTGCAATGCTTCTCTATTTCATTTAGAAGGCCTATTCAAGAGAAAGTCCTGCCAGTTTTCCATTGGAACCATATTCGGCAAACCGCAGTTCAACACCATACAAACCCCCGGGATCAATCTTACAGCCTACAAAAGGCCAAAAACGAGAAAAAGCGAAATTTCACTTTTATTTCAACACTAAAAAACGAAATTTTGAACCTTCAAAACGAAATTGACAAAAAATAAAAACGAAATTCAGTGGGCTCTAAATATGATGCTCCTGGCAGTTGCATGAGAAATGTGTTTCTATCGATGTCAGGAAAGAATGCTTCCAGTGGTTTCAGGTGGTGTACTTGATCAACGCTGTATGTGCTTTTGTCTCGCCTCACGACCCACTTACAGAAAAACAGAGTTTACCAAACGTCTTCGAACTTAGGAGAAATTTTGAAGGCCAGGCAAATGTAGGGGCCATCTAATTTCAACAGGGCTCGATGCAGCTTCACACCTTACACGAGTGTCATGATGTTTTGCAGCAAGCGAAGTCATGTATTGTAAATGACCCCTGAGTTAAAATCGTGCTCTTGTGTTTCCGAACTTTTGGTTAGGAGTGGTTATTATAGCTCAGTTTATAACATGCCTATTACAATTGGCCTGTTTGGCCATTTTTTATAAACAAAGGTCACTGATGTGTTAGATCTCGATCGTAGGTCACAAACGTCCAGATCATTGACCACAAAGGGTTTTGCATCTTGGTTGTGTTTTGTTATCGACTGTTGTAATTTGAAAAATGTTTTATTTTAATTAAAAATACTCTTGAGAAGGGCAGCCTTTGGTTTTCTTTTCTTCTTTTTCCAGTTTCGCATCTCATGTGCAGCTGTTTTCAGCTTCATTTTTTCGTTTCCCTCAAACAGCAATTTTGTACCCCAAAAAATCATTTTGCGCTGCAAAATCCATTTTGCTCTTTAATCATCCAGACCATATCACGGGGAATAACCCACCATCCGACTTTGGCCGGCTTGTAGCCATATTTATGTGGATGTGCAAACACCACAAACACACCTACATCACAGAAAGGGTGTTCTTGAAGCAGATATACAGTGAAGCCCAAAAATCTTTGGCTTGGAAAGGAATTAAATTGGCTGTTTCTTTCATCACCGATGTGAACACTAATCGGAACTACGCATGCAAATGTGCAGTAGTTCCGAGTTTAGTGGTGACACACATGGTTAGAGCGAGAAAGTTTCAAATCACAAAATGCGATAAAAACACAAATTTCATTTTTTTGCTATTGACACGTGACGGATCTCTGTGCTGTCAATGCTGGCTTACGCTGTTGACAGGTGAACTTCTGGAGAACACCAACTGGCGAAAGAGTTTGGATTGATAAGAAAAGGACAGGTAAAAGTCCTCCAAAATAACAACTGAAAATAGGGGTTATGTCGTTTATAAGGTGGGGACACAATTGCACGGCAACAGGGAAACATTTTCGGAAAAAAGCTGTACTCTTCGCCGTGCAATTGTGTCCCCCCTTAGGCTCCTGCAGACGGTACAGGGTGTGCTTTTTCTATGTCGTGCATTCTATTTGAATGTTTCAAATAGAATGAGAATGTTTCATGGTGCTGCCCAGAGCGTTCGCGAGAAAGTGTATTTAGCTCTGGTTCGATCGCTATTGGAATATGCGGCGGTGGTTTGGGACCCTTACCAAGCTGCATTGTGTGAGAGATTGGAAAGTGTTCAACGAAAGGCTGCACGGTTTGTCACTGGCAGATATGACCCCTTTGATAGTGTGTCTGAGATGATAGGAGATTTGGGTTGGGTGTCCCTGGCTCGACGAAGACACGAGGCACGTTTGGCTTCTCTTTACCAAGCTTTAAATAATGTGGGTGGTTGGTCTGGTCTAAAGGAGTTTCTGTGGCCTCCATGCTATGTGGGGAGAGGAGACCATGATTTCAAGCTTCGAGTGGACAATGTTCATACGGATGTTGGAAAATACTCCTTTGTGGTCAGAACTGTGCAGGAGTGGAATTTGTTAGGGCGAGAGATATTTGGGGAAGGAAAAGATCTTACATTAGATGGTTTTAAACAAAAACTATTTTTGCGAAAATAGACTTGGACTTTTTCGCAGCACCCTTTTCTTCTCACTGAGTAACCCACCCTCATGCTGATGCGCGCCGGACATAGTCCTTGCGAATTAAACTATTATTAATACTCCTCAAACGTTTTTCTTTTGCATTTGCAGTGCTATACTGCCTGCATTATGTTTTCTTATTCTGTATCTGTAATTGCAGGCTGAGCAAATCATGGGGTTTAGTCGCTTAATAAGAGATCGCGCAGGGAGATCAGGAGGTCAGGTTTGGTCAGATTGGATTAGATTAGGTCCAGGTTGTTTTAAGTAAAGGTACACTGCACAGAGAACCCTAACCTGACCTAACCTAACCCAACCTAGCCTATCCTAACCTAAACCTAACCGAACATAACCCAACTTAACTTAACCTATGCAAAGCGCCAAACCTATCCCAACCGACTACCCACCCTCCAGAGAAATAAGGCACACCCTGTGCCATATGCTGGTGCCAAAGGGGGGACACAATTGCACGGTTAAGGGTGCAGCTTTTTTTCTGAAAATGTTTCCTTGTTGCCGTGCAATTGTGTCCCCCGTATAAATGACTTAACCCGAAATTAGAAAAGGGGATAAGAAACGTCGGAGTGTGTGCCAAAATGGGCAAGTCTGAAATTGGCCCTAATGAATGCGACAAAGAACATGGAAGTCACTACGGTTTCAGAAGTGTGCCTCAAGTCGTGATGGAATGCTGATTCAGTTCTAGGTTCTTTGGGGAAAGATTTGGCAGAGGAACTCAAACTCACTGAAAGAATGCCATGAAAGAATTCTGCAGCACAGAGGCTCTGTGAAAGACCAGGTGAATGATTTTGTGAAACAAACATTCTTTCTCTCCGCTACATTCCCACTTCGACAATTGTGTGTTAGTGAAGTCAAAACTTTGGGATCTTGACTCGAAAGTGATTTACAGCCTTAAAGTAAAGACCCACGGATCACGTCACTTTTACCCAACCAGGATTTCCTGATAAGGGTCCAGAATCACCACTTCATCTTGAACGAAGTTCGATATTCTTCAGGATTGCAGGATATTCTTCAGAGATGGAATTACACTGAAAGTAAAGGGCTTGAAGTCTTGCCCGGCAGCAAACAAGCAATTTACCAACAGCAAACCCATTCCTGCTGCATTGGAGCATCATCGCACACAGCTTTAAGGGGGGAACCTTCGGATTGTCAAAAATATGATTAAAAATGGTATGTTGGGTTTTTTTGGTGGTCTTATGCACAAAACCTTGATTTCAGTGGTGCAATCCGTTTTCTGAAATTCGGACTAAAATGCAAGGCACCAAAATGAATTTTTCCGCTATTGCTTGATCTATCGCTAAATGACGTCTTTCAGAAAAATGACCATTCCACAGAAAGGGAGCAAATTAGACAAAATTTGATCATTCTAGCAGAATCAGGAGCGTTTGCAAATTTCAACCTTCCAAGTCGCTTATAGGCTGAGATATGGGACAAAAAAGTTCGACGATGCCAAAATAAGTTTTTCGAAATCGAAAAAAACACCTTTGCAAATCTTCAATTGACTCGGAACTCCGATTTTTCATGTTCGGCAAACTTTAGAATGCAAAATCTCAGCCTGAACAACATTGAAGGTTAAAAATTGGCATCCTTATGAAAAAAGTGTCCCGAGTTGGCTAGAATGGTCAAAATGAGACTATCTTGTTGTGTTTCCATGATGCAAGTGTATTTTCAAATTATGGCAGTAAAAATTTACCGCTTTTTGACGTGATAAACATTAATTTGATTCTGGTGCAAAAGTGAAGTTAGGCAAAAGGTTGCTGACCTTTCCAACCAAATTCGAGATCAGTTTTGGTGACTTTGGTGCAAACTAGAGGTCTCTAGCTCTAATGGTTTAAGCGAGAAGTGTTCAAAAGTTTCAGTCTAGTTTTTGCGTATAAATTGGCAACAGCTGCAGACTAATAACACCAGGGGTGTGAAATTTTTCGCCGATCTTGGTTAAAGTGACCCCAAAATGTTTGCAGTTTGAACAAAATCGGTTGAAAAAAAAATAAAAAAATGCCCGATGGTCCCCCCCCCCCTAAAGGGGGAACAAGACCTTTTTTCTGTCACAGATTTTGCAAATGCAAATTTTGCAATTTTGGTATTTCTGTTTTTTTCCACCAATTAAAGTATGCAGAAATCATTTCTAGCCTCAACATTAAGAGAGAAATGCTCTTTTTCCCCAGACGAGAATTTTCAGGATGCGCAACAGAATAAAACTGTCGCAAATTGTCTTTACGTAAAACCTTGATTTTGAGCACTTTCATTTTCTGCACTTTATAAAAAACTTTGTGGAGCTGTTTCTAGACTAGTCTTTAAAGTGCTGCAGAGGCCAAATTTTGATCACCTGTGCAAAAAAGTGTCAAAAATTGAATGACAGTGTAACTCAGCGTTGTGAATTAATAATGCTGTAAAGGAAGTTTTAAATTTTTGATCGAGACACTTATTATGATTCTCACACCATCGTCAATATTACCCAAAAAGTCCTTGGTATTCTTTGAATAGACGGATGCATCTTTCGCAACAATGGAAAATGACCAAGCGTTGTGCATGAAAATGAAATTCTCACAACACTTCTGTCAAATATTGGTTATTGAGTTGAACCTGAGTGTGGGTTGCAATGCTCTTTTAATTGGCTGTTTTTGACCAATTTCAGAAAGTTTTCATTCTTGATTTCGGTCCTCTGTGAAAATCAACTTGAAACCAACAACTGCTGTTCGCTCCTTCTGTCGATTTAGGATGGATCCCCAAACAAATCGCGTTCATTTATTGATTGATTGATTGAATGACTGTATTTTGTGGGGGTTTCCCCACTATCATACATAACAATAACACTTTTGCACAAAACAAAAATAATAATAAGAAACGTCAAAAAACATTAAAAACAGGCACGAGAAATGGGGCAGACAAAGACGAGAGCAAGACCAAATGTGTTTCCCTTTCATGACATGTTGCTGAGAGACATAAATTTCTGGGTTTATGGAGCAATTCGTATATTTTGAAATCCGAAGAATTAGTTTTCAAGCTCCTGTGGAGAAAAACAGAACATCTGCTCTAAAACTTTCAAGTCCAATCAAATTTGGCCAGAAACTCAATTTATAACAAGGACAGCAGCCTGCGCCTTAGAATTGATGTACTTAAAGGTTGGGACAGCACAGAGGCTGGGAGTGAATTCCAGTCCGCTATTGCTCGGGACATAAAGGAAAACTTCCCTATATCTCTCTTAAATGCCAACGGCTTTATCTTATAAGGATGGTCATGGCGACTGTAAAAAGATGGAGGCGTAATCAAGGAAAACAAATTTCCCCACCCTCCGGAGTTGCCAAGGATTCGATAAAGACACAAAATGCGGTGGACCTTTCTTCTCTCAGCAAGCTTAGGCCAACCGAGCTGAGCAATCATTGCGGTGACGCTGCTCCGTTTGCGGTAGTCCCCTACAACAAAGCGAGCAGCGCGCCTTTGAACACGTTCCAAAGAATCACAATGGGAAGTGAGATGAGGATCCCAAGACGTTGATGCATACTCAAGAATTGGTCTGACCAAAGTAAAGTTCCGTTTTGCAAAATAAAGTGAACCATTGGCTTTTTTCGAAACAGCTGCAACCTGACGGGACCAATCAAGTTTACAATTAAAAACAACTCCCAAATATGATGCGTCGGTTTGGGGAATAAGATTTTGTCCATCCAGAACGTATGTAAAATTGTTTGCTATGCTCCGCCCTCTGCAAAAATGAATAACTGAACATTTAGATGGATTCAGTTTCATGGAAGAGGTCGCGCACCAATCGGATATTCTGTCAAATCAGCTTGTAAAGCCTGAGAATCCAAAGGACTGGCGATTTTCCTATAGGTTAAGCAATCGTCAGCAAATAATTTTATTTTGGATCGCATTGCACCAACAATGTCATTAATGAAAATCAAGAATAGTTGAGGACCCAAAATACTTCCTTGTGGGACACCAGAAGTAATAGGCAAGGGTTTCGAGAAAGTATCATCAATTTTTACAACCTGCGTCCGCTCAGACAGGTAGCCTTTCAACCAACTGAGAGTAACTTTATCTAGGCCCATGAAGGCTAATTTCTTCAGAAGTATGGAATGGCTTACAAGGTCAAATGCCTTACAAAAATCAATCAAAACTGCGTCAACTTTTGATCCTTGGTCTAGCAGCATGGCTATTTCTTGGCTAAAAGCGGCTAGTTGCGTTTCACAAGAATAACCAGGACGAAAACCATGCTGCGCTTCATTTAAAATGGAGGCAGCATCCAGAAAGCTCCTGATGTGATTGGCTATGAGAAATTCCAAAATTTTAGAACACGTTTCAAGGAGACTTATGGGACGGTAATTTGCAGGATTAGATTTGTCACCTTTTTTAAAGACAGGTATAATGGTCGACCTCTTCCATGCAACTGGAATATTACCAACATGTAAACTCAGATTAAAAATAACACACAAATACTTAGCAAAAATATTAGGAAGCAACTTCAAAAAATTAACACTAATGGAACTTGAACCCTCAGCAACATTGCGTTTCATTTTAACAATGCGATTTGCAATCATAGTTTCGGTTATCTGAGGGACATTATTGTCAGAAAAGAAAGGCCCGGGTGGGATTACGGGGATTCCGTCGGAAACAAAAACATTTACGAACGTTTTGTTAAAAACTGCAGCTTTTGTTGCAGCATCATCGACAGAGG
Organism: Sinentomon sp. SZTP_YWyxl; assembly: GCA_030068105.1. Lineage (NCBI taxonomy): Eukaryota > Metazoa > Arthropoda > Protura > Sinentomata > Sinentomidae > Sinentomon > Sinentomon sp. SZTP_YWyxl. The sequence goes on along the minus strand of JASGXE010005106.1, from coordinate 9,109 downwards.
TGTTTAAATCAGTTTTGAGGGTGGGAATGGAGCCCGAAACTCCACGACGACACTTATTGTACCGCCAAAACTTTTTTGAACCAGAAGTCATGTCAGACTGAAGCGAATTGAGAAATTGTTGGAAGGATTTGTATTTAATTTCAGAATATTCAGAAAAGGATTTTTTGTATGCCAGTAAATGACTGTGGGAAAGTTTTCGTTTTGAGAATAATGCCCTCAGCCTCCTTTTGTGCACCATCATTTCTTTACTAACCCAGGGGCATTTTGTGGAGTTCGAAATATTGACTGACCTTGTGGGTACAAATTTATACACCGCTTCTGCAGCAATGTCAACAAAGAGATCCCACATTTTGTTTACATCAGAACAGCCACTCCTGAAAACAGCCTCAAAGTCACTGAATTTGGACTGCAGAAAGTTAGAGAGACCCTCCAAGTTTGCTCTATTGAAAAGGTAAATTTTGCGGCGTCGGAAAATGGTCGTTGGTTTTCTCAAAGCTAGGTCTACCAAAACAATACCATGGTCAGATAATCCCCCTTCCACAGTACAGCTTGTGACGAAATCCCTGGGGCGAGCTAGAGTGACATCCAAAATATTATCACCACGAGTACCTGATGGAGTAAATTGGGAGAGACCAAACTCTTGGGCAAGTTCAAGGGCTTTGGAATTCAAATCCACCCCATAGGCAGGATTACTGGCTATTGAATTAAGCTTCCAAAGAACATCAGGAAGATTCATATCACCCAAAATAAGAAGTCGCTGATCGCATTTTTCTTGCAGTTTGAAACCAGACAAACAATTATAAATCGAATGAAAAAACCCTGGATCAATTCCAGGTGGCCTATAAAGTACTAGGACAAAAAAGAAGAAAGTGGCCGGTTTCGATACACCAACTTTGCAAAGTAAAAACTCATACGTTGCGTCGCAGTGTAACAAACTGCTACAAAAGGTCTTTTCAACACACAAAAAGATGCCCCCACCACGCTTACCCTGTCTATCGCGTCGAAAAACTGTATAATTTGATGGAAAAAACTCATGGTCACTCAGGTCTGGGGAAAGCCACGATTCTGTTCCAACAATCAGAGAGGGCTGATGAAGCTCAATGAGGGATTCAAATTTTAAAACCTTATTTTTCAAGCTTCTGAGGTTACACATGAGGACTTTGCAAGTGTTATTGGGTTTAGAGAGGTTGGCAGGACAGTGTGGTCTAGAAGTAGAAGCATGCACCTCATATTCAGACAAAGGATTAGCCCCTTTTTTCTGTGCTCCACAGTTGTGGGATATTGTCCTGGGCGTAGCCCATGTGCGCTTTCTGTCAGGTTGAGAGTTCATTGTAGTAGGTAACTTAACAGAATAATAATTATAACAAGAAAATGGAATTATCCTGGAAAACCAATGCTCAGTGCGAGGTGACCCATGGTTAAAATCATTTACGCTAAAAAAGGCATCAAGGAATTTATTATTACGAGAGTTACTTAAATGGCCATAGTTCATCAGAGAGAAAAAATCGCTTTAAAATGAAAAAAAAATTTAAGATTGAGGAATTTCCCTTTTGGACACCTTAACACGCGCGCCGCAGCTCTTGCCAATCTGGTGCCTTCAGCGGTGTGTTTTGACTTTTGACCTGCATTTTGGTTTGGTGTGCTGATACCGATTTTCAGCAAGAACTATAGGAAATCAATTCCGGCAAGATTTTGAAAGAAATACATATGAATCGTTGAGCAGGGAAAACTAATTCATCTCACCTCCTTCCCTGACAAACCGGCGGGATTTAAGGGATCAGAACTGAAAATGCAAAACCTTTCCGATGGGAAGATGATGTCGTGGTATACGTGCGAATCTCCATGTATCCACTCGCAAGTGGGAAAGTACCAAGTAGTGGAAAGTACATACACTCGCAAGTGGGAAAGTACCGCAAATTTTCCACTCGCAAGTGGGAAAGTACCTTCTTCCCAGTTATGACGAAATTACCATTCTCGTGAAAAATTGCGACTGTACACTGCCATAACATAGCACATTGTATAACAAAAATTCCATGCTGTAGAAATTAAAGATCGTTTTTGATAGCCGAGGTAAAACCTGACCCATTTGGAGAAAGCTTTATTGCAATTTGGCGCTTTAATTTCTACCCTGTGTGAGTGTTAATGAAAAAAAAAAACGTTTCGGGGCAACAGTTTTATGGGAAATGCGCGGTTATTCTCGGGGTTTTGAGTCTTTGTGGTCACCCTGCTCAGCTTCGCTGGTCCCTTTCTTTTTAATCAGGAGTTGTTGCTTCCAGTCACATATCGCGATTTTCCACAGCAGTTTTGAAAGCAAGAACTCATTTTAGACTTCTGCTTTTGTGTGGCGACTCCCTTCAAACTCCGAATTCCAAGGTTGATTTGCCATTATGAAAATTGAAATTCCAACCTCCTGGCTGATGATGTTCAACTTAGAATGGAACGAGTTCCAGTTCCATTTGTGCGAATTTGGAAACATTTTATGTCTTCCATCCAACCGGCGCTTGGAAACAATACGCAATTTCTGCGACACGCCATGCGTTTGTACAGGCTGGTCTACGTGTTACGCCAACTTTTGATAGCAGCCGATGTTTCTCTCTTGGCAGGGAAGACATTTGGGAGGCACCTATGTGTCAGTGACCTGAACTTAAGTTTTTGTAGCACTCTAACGTGGGTCGTAAAGGAAAAATAAAGGATTAAATTGTTGCTTCGATGAGCAAATTTGACAATGCCTTACGAGTACATTTTTCGGAAGCGGCACGGCAGAGGGCATGTTACCTCCTCAGCAATTTAAACCTCAACTTAACTCCCCGCGGTAAAAGCTTTTATGGACCTCTGGCTTTTTCGCTTTTGCATTATACCCATCCTTCAACTCAACTGCGACGTCCTCGCGCCTGGAGCGTGAGGAACGGATGATTTGTGCCATCTGTCTAATGAAACCCGCACACGCCGTGCATTGTTTCACCATGTCCACTCTAAGATCCACGGTTTTGTTGGTCTGCGCAACGGTCCTCAAAATTACTGTTCCCTCACTTCCTTTTTGCGCTTTGAGGGCAGTTCAAGAATCAACACAATGTCTGAGTTGAGCCTTACCAAATGAGTGTGGTTTTAAATCCCACTGATATTCTTCTTTCGTTTCTACTGATCTTATGATTTTTATGGTGTTTTACACCGGGAACGTTTTACATTTCGAACACCTTCTTATGTTTTTTGTGGTTTTCTCGCCTTTTTAGTGTTTTTGTGGTTGGTCAGGTCCACACATTCCAGTTTTTCGTTTTTCGGTGTCTTCTGGAAGTTTTCTCTTTGGGCATCCTGTATATAAGATAAGGTCCACACATCCCAGGCGGGCCGTTTTCTGCCATTAAAGTTTAAAACATTAAAAATTTCATCCCCTTAATGGCTAGAACTTACTAAAATAATTTCGAGTTGGACCATATATTTTTCCGAAGGCAGGTTTCCCAATGAGCTCAAGGTCACGTTTCGTGCATAAAAAGGAACCCTTGACAAAACAAGGTCCTCCAAAATTGTTCGAGCAGAAATTTCAAAGGTGTGGCTCATACAGGGACCATTAAATTTCAACAGGGCTCAATGCAGTTTCACGCCTTACACGAATGCCATGATGTATGTGCAGGGCATGTAGCCATTGGTTCAAAATGATGTACGAGGGAAGGTAAAGTTCCAATTGCACTTGCAAAGAAAATGAAATGCTACACACTTGATTTTTTCTGCAATGATTACTCATTATCATTGCACTCTCCTCGCAAAATTACACCTTTCTGCCACTGTTGGAAGGGCGACAGGAGTCCTTCATGTAATGCTTCCTGTAGCTTCTCCAGAAAACCAATTTGCACTGCTTTTTTCAGCTCCTGAATCACTTGAAAACTTCCTTCCCTGGAGTTGCCACTTCAGGGATGGAAAAGCGGTATCATTCCAAAGGTCCCAAGTGAAGAAAATTGGTAGGATGCTGCGGAATTTCAAAAATTGCAGTCATTCGCAGCCTGAACAGTCTCTCGGCTGGTGCTTCCCTAAGCATGTTTCCAGGATTGGCATTTTTTCTGACCGTGGAACTGCCGCAGAAAAATTACCACAGAAAAAGCACCCATTTTAGAAATACAAAGTGCTTTGGAGGGCAAGGCTAAAACACAACAAGCAACAAAATGCAACAAGTTTGAATGAAATCGCAAAACTAGACAAGTGCAAGCAGAACTTGACCAGCCCTCGTACAGGGGTGGCCTGTATAGGTACTCGTACAAGGGTCTGAATTTGACTGTGGGAGGTTTAAGAGGTGGGGAAATAACTGTAAATAAATCTGCGTTTCAGCGATGAGGCACAACGCCAAAATTCCAGTTTTGTGCAAAACGTCGATCGATATGAAAAAAAAAACAGCGGATATGAATCAATGTGGCTCATGGAAACATTTTTGTCGCATGACTGGCGTCTTGATTTCTGTCAAGTTTGTCTCTTCCTGGTCGTAAGGCAAACAAAAGGAAGAGACAGCTAGGCATATTTTGGTTATAAAAGCTTGCTGTTTGCGGCCTTGAGACGCAGTCGCAGCGCAGCACCAAGTGTGGCGAATTTTTTATTCAGTGGGAATGGCAAAAATTGTGCTCCTGAAGTTAATCATCCTCTCGCATGTGTTTAGTTTAGATTTAGGGCACTCAATCATCATTCCTCAGGGCGCAACAGGTTGGAGGATACACCTTCGAAATTCGCCTATAATTTTTGTTGAACGTTGGAATTTTGTGGGTTAAGTCATTTTTAATGGAGGGGGGATCACAATTTCACGATCGCAGGGAAAGATTTTCCGAAAAAAATGTATTTTGGCCGTGCAATCATCTTCCCCCTTTGACGCCATCATGCTGAACAGGGTGTGCCTTGTTTGTCGGGAAGTCGGTTAGATCAGGTTAGGTTAGGTTGGGTTAAGTTGGGGTTCTATGTGCAGTGAAATTGAAACCTAACTTCAAACAACCTGGACCTCACCCAACCCAATCTGCAGGAACAAAGAAATAATACAGGAACAAAAAAAGAAAGAAAAAAAAAAACAATAAACAAAAGAGAAACACAACAGGAACAAAGAAAATAGAAAAAGAAAACCGTTTGTCGATGCCAGAGAGGTGCGCAATTGCACGGCACAGAGAAAAGTTTTCTCTGTGTCGTGCAATTGCTCAGAAAAGGCACACCCTGTACCTTCTGATGGTGCAAAGGGGGACACAATTGCATGGCTCAGATAACAGCAATTTTCTGAAAATGTTTCCCCGCGATCGTGCAATTGTGTCCCCCCAAAAACGACATAACCCGAATTTTGTACTGTTTGCTCGAGTTCTTAAACGGTTTCCTGCCCCCAAAACTCATTTCCATCATCGCTGTGGTCACAAGATATTCGATAAAGCAAGATAAGTTTTGAAATAACAGGAAAGTCAGGAAATGGCAGAACATATACATAGTTGTGGCAAATATGTAAAGGTGCAATGAAGAATAAGGAGTGATACTTTGCCGATTTTTTTATTTTGAAAACTCGGAATTTATATTTCCGAAAACGCCAGACACCGTGGATTTTGTTCCCGGAAAGAGAAGTCTTTTCCTCCGGTGAACCTGGAAAACCCAGATTTCTCGAAGGGAATTTTGGGACTCTGGACAACTCAGGAAAGTTCTCAGGGAAGGTTCGTGAAACAAAAACTCGGGGAAGAATTTCCCCCCTGCAACACCAAAAATGTTGCACCCAGAATGAACCCAAATTTTCAAAATTTCTCCAAGTTTTTGATTCCAGAGCCAACTGGAAAATGGCAAATCCACTCCGGGAAAAAACATGGAGATGTCAGGGAATTTTTCAAAGGTCAGAATTCTGGACACCCTGAAGAAGGCTTAAAATTGTTGACAGTTTTTGCTGGAGGGGGAATGTGAAGGAAAAAGGAAAAATGGCAGCGCAGTGTTTTGGCTTTTACTCTACCTGCTCGTGTATGTATTCGTACATACTCGTATTGGTACGAGCCGGACAATGTGTCAGGCTGAAGCCAAAGCCAGATACACTGCTTTTACATTGGAATAATTTACAACAAAAACACAATGGAAAACATTTTTGATTTGTAATATTACTTTGGGCACAAAACAAAATTTTACTCCCTCTTAATTTGTTATATCTGTGCATGGACAGCTGAACGGAAATCGTAATCATACACTTCTATTGATTTATCTGTGTTGAGACAGCTTTTCGAGGTGCAACTAATTAATTAGACGTCGTCATATCCCTTATAGATTTGGAGCCACTGGTCGGTTCAGAATAAAAGGTCACAGGCTAAAAACGAGGATTGAACAGAAATTGCTTTTCCCTTCCTTGATATTTTACTGCTGGTGTGAGTGATTGCAAATAACGGGTGCAGTGGATAGATTCCTTTCTCTTGGAACTTGCAACAGTGTCACAATAGCTGCAACGCAATTACATTTTCTTCTCAACCTTTTTCCTTTTTCACTTCCCAACCTCAAACTTTTTCCAGTCTGGGCAGGATCGACGAATGGCTCTTCTTCGAAAAATCGCAGAACACGTAAAATGTTTGATTATTGTTCCCCTTAGTTTTGCAAGGGTTCCTACCCATCGCCGCAGTCAGCATGCCTTTCATGCCTCAGAACCGCCAATAAATACACCACCATAACTCATTTTTTTCCGCGCACAATTCCACAACTGCAATTCTCTCCCAGCAAGCTCGCCGCTTGCCCTCTAAATGGCCGCTGCGCGGGAAAATCTTGCAACTTTCCAACCTGGTTCTTTTGCCCATTTTGTTGATTTCATCCTTGATTATCTGACGGGCCTATAACGTCGACAATGTTCACCCGTCAACGTCAATGTGAACTAATTTGAACAAATGAGATGAAATTTGGAAGTTGGAACTTTGCGCGGCAAAGGCGATGTCTCCAGAAAAACGGTTTTCATTCACGGATTCGGAATCAATAACCTGTCTGTGTTTTGTTTTCGCATTTCAGTGAACCTTGCAGCATGCTTCAAGAAGACGGAATTCTGCGCCGGAGTGACGGGATTATCATGCAACTGTCTGCTCAGCGGGTTTTCCATCTGCCTACCCAACAGCCAGTGTAACTATCTATTGTTTAAAATTCTTGAGTTTATTGTTGCGCAGCACCAGTACAAATATCTGAAAAAATCTTCCTGAACGATATGTTTATTTGTCGTCTTCCATGCCATTTGTACCATTTGCAACTTAAAACTCATTTGCCTTTCTTTGTCATGATTATTTGGTCGCTAAAATTGCTTTGTTATATTGTTTCCTTTTACTTACGTGATGTTCGACACGGGAGCGTGCACCCTCATGCACGCCTGCCGCCCAACCCTTTGCGGCAGTATTGTGTTCATAATAATAATAATAATAATAATAATAATAATAATAATAATAATAAATAATATGATTCACAATGTGGTGCTCAACATTGGTTTTTCCCAGGATACTCCTGCACAACCCAGCCAACTTCATTTACTCTGGACATAACAAATGCATTTGATAAACGGTCATATGTTCACACTGTTACAATTGACTTTTCCAAGGCCTTTGATGTTGTGCGCCACGACCTCTTGATCGAGAAAATGTCATTCCTAGCGATTGACCAGTGTACATTAAATTGGCTTGTGGGTATCTTTATGGACGCACTCAGTGCGTCAGGGTTGATAACTCACATTCTAACCCATTGCCTGTCACTTCTGGTGTGTCACAGGGAAGCATCTTGGGCCCGCTTTTTTCATTATTCAAATGACCTGATCAGAGGCAGTTCATTCCCGCTTCCGTTTGTTTGCCGATGACTGCATTCGTGTTCTCGTTTTTATTTGTTTATTTGCGATTAAATTCCGCGAATTGGCACCAAACGAGGTAGCTATTTAAACAGTAATAACGTTTCTTAAAATAATTGCAGCTTGCATGGCAGTTAAAATGCGGAGGCCTGCAGCGTGGGACTGGAAAACAGCAAACTGGATTCAACATTCAAAGAATTCTCGGAGTTTTCATACCTATACAAACAATACAAATTCATTATTACCTGCATACAATTACCAACACCACGGTAACCTTGATGAATATCGGGCAAAAGTTGAAAACAATTCGAAAGAGTACCTGAAACAAAAGGAAACGAAAATTCTGTTATTCACGCAAAGATTCCAATGGAGACCGAACTGTGGACAGGCATCACGGGCCAGCGAACACATTCCTGTGAAGTGAGTTTTCTATTGAGTGATGGTACGTCCCAAAAAGAAAATTTGCCTTCATATTTGCCAAAGCTACATGCGAATTTTTGATTCGTGATCCGGCCAATGTTACGCCTCTGACAGAGCGTGTGAGCGCCCAAAATCCAATCCCCTTCAAAAGCAGGAAGCTATACTGGACAGGTGGGCCATCTGGTGATTTGCGATTATGGCAAAAACTCTAGTTGCAGAATACCTGCCGACATTTGAAAAAAGCTGAAAAAAGGTTTCACACGCGCTGAAGTGCCAAAATAGGATAGGAAGATGAGGATGAGAGGTAGCTAGAATAGGATAGGTTAGGATAGGTTAGGTTGGGTTAGGTGTTAGGTTAGGTTTAGTTAGCTTTAAGTAGGGGAGAGTCGGGCAAAGTGGGACAATTTTTGCTCGAATGCATCTCCTGGCTCTAATTTTCATCGCAAAAATATGGTTTTGGAACCATACGATAAAAAAAACCCTTGGCTACCAAAATGTTCAAAGTGCATCAAGATATTTTATAGTAATCTCCAGCAAATTATAAAAGAGTGGCCCGGCGTCAACTGTCCCACTTTACCCCACGGATCGGGGCAAAGTGGGACAGACACATGGGGCAAACTGGGACATAGGAAAACACATTGGAACGAAATGGCAAAACCAAATGCGTCAATATACAGCAACGGAGGTTCGTCATGAACATGTTTAGTCACCGAAAAGGGAAAATCGATGCCCAATTGTCACTTTGTAAAAGGCACGATTTCCAGTCGCAAACGAAAGCTGGTCGCCCAATGTACTCAATGCATGTGTGTGTTTTTGGGAGAGTGGGGGGACGTCCCAGTTTGCCCCACTTTTTCCGTTCCAGTTTGCCCCGATTTTTGACTCCGTAAATTTTCTTTCGAAAAC
>JASGXE010005105.1:0-24859 GCA_030068105.1 Sinentomon sp. SZTP_YWyxl | reverse complement strand
GTAGAATTTCTCGAAATGCGCCCAGATTTAACCAACGAAAAAGCCGCCAAAAGATTAAAAACGTTCGAAAACAGACGGTCAATTTCCCATAATTTCGAATGCTTCACCCTGTGTAAATATGCCCACCCAAATGTGCAATTATTTTCCCGTCCCAGATGACCCGAAAAAATTGGGACTCGCAGTTTCCAACTTCAGAGAAGTTGCACCATTTCGCTGCTTCCAAAACTGCCTCCCTTTTGGAATAAGCTCCAATTTTCCAGTTCTTATTTTTGATTTTCAGACATTTCGCTTCAGTCAGCAACAAAAATAAATGGGAAATTCTCAAAGAGCCGGGAAGAAATGGGTCTCCGGAACGCGTCTTCGCATACGGCCGCAGCATTTCAGATGGCAGGACGAAAATATCGCCGACCTAAATTCATGCGGGATCGGATCCCACCAGAGACACGTTTTCTTGCGTCACTGAATGTTGGAAATTTCGCTTTTCGACGGAGAGTGGTTATGTCGGTTATAGGGGGACACTTGCACTATCGGAGGGAAACATTTTCAGAAAATAGCCGTACCCTGTGCCGCATGCTGGCGCCAAAGGGGAGACACAATAGCACGGCTAAGAGTCCTGCTGCTTTCTGAAAATGATTCCTTGCGATCGCGCCACTGTGTCCCCCCTTACGGAGAGTCAGAAATACGTGGAATGGCGTTCCTGCAAATACACGAACGTTCTCATGTCTTATTGCAAACGTGCGCAATAGAATGCAAAAAACGGATCAAAGTTGAAGTGCAATATTGCTAAAATTGGATGTCTGCACTTCTTTTTATCAATGAAGTTTGCATCCATTGCAGAAAATACCACTGCAGAAAATATCCATTGCAGAAAATGGAGGTCTTACAGACCTCCATTTCTGCAACGGATGCAAACCTGATGTATAGTGGCGGCGGAAAAAGATTACTCATACATGTGTTTTTTCCATTTAACTGTTGCCTCCAAAACTTTTTTTTCTTTCTTTTTTCTCTTATGCAGTTGGTATAGAAATTAAAGCGCCAAATTGCAACGGAGCTTTCTAGAGGTGTCAGATTTTGACATTAGTGATGAAAGAGGATCTTTTATTTCTACAGCATGGAGTTTTTGCTAAAATCTCAAGATTGGAAATTTTTCACATGCATGGGTAATCTTTTTCCGCCGCCAGTATACATTAGGCTTCCATCCATTGTTGGAAATTGAGGTCTGCGCTGAATGCTGATGTAAATAAGGCTTCCATCTCAATCCAATGTTGGAAATTGAAATTTACGCCGAATGCTGATGGAAATGAGGCTTCCATCTCCATTCATTGTTGGAAATTGAGATCTACGCTGATGTAAATTGAGTTTCCATTGCTGGAAGTTGAGGTCAACGCTGATGTAAATTAGACTTCTATTGCTGGAAATTGAGGTCAGATTTGTAACCATTGCTGAAAATGGAGGTGTACGCTGATGTCAATGAAGTTAACATTTGTTGTTTAGAATGGACATGAGCAAATCTCCATTTATACACGTCTGGGTGTTGCCGCTATTTTCAAAAGTGGAAATCTCCTATCAGGCCATTATTTACCACCATTATTGGCAAACGCTATGAGGCAACGTGATTTTAATACTCAATTTCTTATCTGTTCCCTCACTCTGAAATCATTAGGTAAACCGTTCTATGTTGTTGGTGGCTCCCTTCCGTCCTCCAGATTCCTCTCCTGAGATATTCCATGAATTAACCAGTCAGTTAGTTAACCTTAATTTGTTTGCCGATTTGATGACTCCCTTGCTAATTGCTGGCGATTTCAATCTTCCTGATTTGAATTGGGATACTCTTTCCCCCAAGCCTAATTGCTGTTATGGTCTCTCTGTCAATCGAGCTGCTGGGTACCTACCCACCGATTTGTGTTCTAACTTCGGCATTGATCAATTGGTCAAGGTTCCCACTCGTCCTGTTTCTAACTCTATCTTGGACATTTTTCTCATGTGGTCTGTCCACATTCTAAATTCGGTCTCTGTGGAAACAGGCATCAGTAGAGTAGAAACAGGCATCATCATAAGTATTAGAATCACGTTGGCTGAGGTTTCAAGTGCGCTAAATGAGATTCTCATCCATTGTTACAAATGGAGACCTCAAATAGAATTAGTGAGGTTCATAGCCATGATATGGTATGTTTTCCGAAATAGAAGGTGGGGCGAATCTCAGCGGTAAAAGTAAAGTTGCCCGCTATGATTCTATGAAGAAGATGATTCTACGTATATGCTTCTACGAAGAAGATGTGAACTAGAAGACTAAAAGATGCCATCTACGATTCGTATGATGGCATACATTCTTTGCATACGTATTCTTCTTCTATGGTCTGATTCTGAAGAACATATATCTAATGAGGCAATGAACACATCCTTTACAGCAAAGGATGTGTTCACTGCCTCATTATAAGAAATTCGTTCGTCAGAATGAGACCATAGAAGAAGAATACGTATGCAAAGAATGTACCATGCATATATGTACCATAGAAGAATGCATATGTATGCATATGATGATACTGCATATGATGAGATACACACTCAGGTACAATCTTGCAGGTAAGGAGGTTTATCCATGTGGTCCTGCGAATCGGAGTGAGAACTTGCGACATCCTTTTTCAAAGCTCATGGACGAAATGGATGTGCAAACATTGCAAAGACAAAAAAGCACTTTTAGAGCATGTTTGGGGTCAAAACGTGCAGATTTAGCTTGACCTATCCCTTGAGAAGCCATACTTTTAAGCAGTCGGTAGGGATTGAATCGCAACCACTGATCGTTCTGGATGCGGAACCTCATAAAATGCCACTCAGCCAATTCCATTCACAACATCCAAAGCGAAGAAGTCGCCTTTTACAACGAAGTGTTCCCATAGTCTCGTGTCGGTCATCCGCCGACATCTGCCTTTCTGCGGGGGGCACCCTGCAGCAGGCCCGAATTCCACCCTTGAAAAAGGCTGCGACAATCTGGAGGGTCTGCAGCACAGCCCCACTGGGTTCACGACCAAGAAAAGACCTCGACCTGCGAACGAGAATGGCTCCATCCCACGCAATTGCCATTCTAGTTTTCGCTGCCGGTGGGTCGGCGGAGCCCGTCGCGGTACGAAAATAGAATCCGGAATCCTCTTACCGCCACTGCAGCTGCATGCCTATGAGCCCGCTGCCGCTAACGGCCCTTGATCGATAAGGCCGCGCCTAGAGCAGAGAGGCTCAGCCGTTCTCAGCCTGATGCTTGTTGCGCCTGGAACACAGCTCTAGCCTGGCAGAAGCCTAGCGCGGGCTGCTGTGTTGCCGCTTCTGCTCCTGCTGCAATGCTTAATCTTTATTATCCAACAGCCTGGGATGCGCACACCAGGCTGCCAGCGGCATCCCTCGCAGTTTCCACTGTATCAGATCTCGGATCGTCGAGAAGCGGAGCGCCCCGGCCTCTCTCAGGAAAGAGACATTCCCGCCAATTCTTGCCACTTCTGCGGAGAGCACAATTAATGCTTCGCATGAAATAATAGGTGGGTACATAGAAACCTGAAGACTTCTCCCAGTTTTTCCATAAACTCCCTGGAAAGGCATGTCAGCATATTCAGCTGCCAAATATCAGTTTGCGAATACATGATTTTGCGTATGAAAATGATGAGTCTGTACTTATTGATTTACCCCTTTGACTTCGTCAGGGTGGCCCGCTTTTGAATGTCGCACAGGGTCGTACACTACTACAAAACTATGTGTACAGCATGCACAGCGGAAGATCAATAATGTCGGGCTTTATCCTTATCAGGTTACAATAGTTCCAGAGATCCCGAGATCCAAGCTCATTCCCCAAGGCCTTCATGTATGTGTTCTTAAACTCTCATCAGGGATATCTGGTTTTCGGCAATCTTGTTGGTCGCATCAGTCGGTATCAGAAGGATTATTACAAAACCCGACTCTGCGGAAAGATGTCAGATCAAGATCATGGTCTATCTATTCTGAGTTTGAAAAAGGAACACCATTGCATGGACATTTCTTAACAAAAGTGAAAATGTTGTAACGGCCCTGCCTAATTGTTGTTCTTACGACCACACACAAAAACTATTGTACTCAACGTGGTAAAGTTACGTCGAAGGTTAATTGCTCCTGCATTCTCAAAAAGGGCGGGAACCCTTTTCACCTTAAAAAGGGCTGATTCTATTTTCAGTGTAACATGTGCAATAAAAAGAATAAAAAAGAAGGAAAAGTTAAAACGACAATGATAAACTGCAGTGCTCACGAAGCACGCATGCCAGCCATAATGATGCAATCCCCCCAGATAAATTTACATGGACTGCCCGCGTGATTTTGATTAGACGCAAAGTTCATTTTATGATACACTGTAGCCAAAAACATTGAAGATCAAATAATCCTTTTATGAACTGAGTTTCTGCAGTCAAGTGCAGGATACTATTACGTTTAAAGGGACAGACGCGTTATCAAAAGAGAGCATTTCGGGATGCAGACGCACTAAATGCTGGTGGCATATGGGATTTCATAAAAGGTTTCGTACAAATCGGAAACTTTCCGACGCTGCAGTTTGTGATAGCGAGCACTGGAAGAAACGGCTGGAGCTCGTAAGCTCCTAATGCAATTTTGGCTGTGTTGGTTTGGATGGGTTGTTTGGATTCGTTAGGTTGGTTAGGTTAGGACAGGTTAAGTTAGGTTTAGGGTAATGTTAGGTAAAGTTAGGTTGGTTAGGTTAGGTTGGGTGAGGTTAGCTTGGGTAAGTTGAGTTTAACATGCTTTTCGGGAAATTAGGAGCTTACGAGCTCCAGCCGTTAGTGCACTGGGAAAGGCCAAGCTTTGGGAGTGGCAGGCCGGAGCAGGCCGAAGTTGTCATTGCCGGTATTGTTGAGAAATTCGCGCGGCTCTGTCCGCCTCGCTTCAAACACGACCTGCGCCCCCAGGCTTATCATCGCAAACCACCGCCGTCTGCAGGGCCGGTAAATTTACTCTCTGTATAGCCTTCCTGGTGAATGATGAAGGCTTTCCATTTGCATTCGAGGATGAAACCCAGCGGTGCGTGAAATTCTCTTGGAAATAGCAGAACTATTCTAGATGACGAAGAGATGGAAAAGATGGGAAAGAAAAATTGTCCAATTCAAAGTCGGATAGATTATTATTGCATTTCCGAAAATAGGAAAAAAGGCTAAACAAACCGCAGAATGTCTGCCTCAGGATCGAAGGGACTGACGAATGATGGTGTCTCGCTGAAGTCGTTCCCCATCATTCTGCTAGAAAATAAGGGAAAACGTCAGATGCCCGGGAGCGTATTTTATTGATCTATACGAATCGGGCAATGTCCCGATTTGACGCTTGGACAAAAAAGCAAAATAAAGCGAACCTATCCTAACCTAACCAACCTAACCTACCGTAACCTTGCCTAAATAGCATATCCCAACCTTACCTAACCCATTTTCAAAATGTTCAGAGTGTTTTCTTGCCTTTTTGTGGCTCGGGACTTTTACATGCGGTTAGATGGAAAAGTGCCCGATTCGTATATATAGATTAATCAAATACGCTGCCCGGGAGATTCAACCCGCAGCACTGAAGCTGCCTTTTTCGAATCCTGGCAGTGAAAAAAGTGTAAAGTAGCGGTAGAATTAATGTACACATAATTGTGATTTTTCATCTTACTGCTGCCCCCGAAACTTTTTTTTCTTTCTTTTACTCTTATGCAGGCGGTAGAAATTAAAGCGTCAAAGTGAAATAAGGCTTTCTATAGGGGACCGGTGACTGGGGCAGAACGAACTGAGGCAGAACTGGACTGATGCAGAATTTTTGCATTTTTGGAGGCTGATTTTTGTAATTTCTCCGGGTTAGGTTAGGTCAGGTTAGATTAGGTTAAGTTAGGACAGGTGCAAGCAACAACCTCCATGCAAAAACTCCCTCCAAAACTCCCTCCTTTGTCCAATTCTACCTCAGTCCACTTCTGCCTCAGTCCACTTCTGCCTCAGTCCACTTCTGCCTCAGTCCGTTCTATCCCAGTCCCCCGATCCTTCTATAGGTGTCAGATTTTGACCTCACTCGTTAAAGAGGATCTTTAATTTCTGCACTATGGATTTTTTTACTAAAATCTACAAAGTCGTAATTTTTTACGTGTATGAGGACATTAATTCCGCCGCCACTATACGTGCATCTGGGTTTGAACTGACCCGTCACATTTGTGCGCCTGACTTTGCTTTGAGAAGGGTCCTGACTCTGGACTCACTGATTTTTCCTTGCAAAAAAAATTCGCTGAGAACCCGAATCAAAAACGGTTATCTCTGCGTTTGTCGTGAATGATGCCTATAAATCGGGTTGGATGAAAATTACTCCGCTGAACCATCCTGTCACCATAAATCTGCCTAAATCGGGTTGGATGAAAATTACTCCGCTGAACCATCCTGTCACCATAAACCTGCCTAAATCGGGTTGGATGAAAATTACTCCGCTGAACCATACTGTCACCATAAATCTGCCTAAATCGGGTTGGATGAAAATTACTCCGCTGAACCATCCTGTCACCATAAACCTGCCTAAATCGGGTTGGATGAAAATTACTCCGCTGAACCATCCTGTCACCATAAATCTGCCTAAATCGGGTTGGATGAAAATTACTCCGCTGAACCATCCTGTCACCATAAACCTGCCTAAATCGGGTTGGATGAAAATTACTTTGCTGAACCATACTGTCACCATAAATCTGCCTAAATCGGGTTGGATGAAAATTACTCCGCTGAACCATCCTGTCATCATAAACCTGCCTAAATCGGGTTGGATGAAAATTACTCCGCTGAACCATCCTGTCACCATAAACCTGCCTAAATCGGGTTGGATGAAAATTACTCCGCTGAACCATCCTGTCACCATAAACCTGCCTAAATCGGGTTGGATGAAAATTACTCCGCTGAACCATACTGTCACCATAAATCTGCCTAAATCGGGTTGGATGAAAATTACTCCGCTGAACCATCCTGTCACCATAAATCTGCCTAAATCGGGTTGGATGAAAATTACTCCGCTGAACCATCCTGTCACCATAAACCTGCGCCTAAATCGGGTTGGATAAAAATTACTCCGCTGAACCATACTGTCACCATAAATCTGCCTAAATCGGGTTGGATGAAAATTACTCCGCTGAACCATCCTGTCACCACAAACCTGCTAGACGTGACAATTCTGGTTCCAGAAGTGCCAACTACCCGTCGTGGTATCTTCGGCGTGCTTCAGGTGTTCCGTTTTCCAACTCATAAAAATCTTGGAAAACTTTCAAATTTAGAAAAGTTGAAGATGGTGATGCAACCAGAACTTCCGCGGCACTCAACTCACTCGGCAGCGCTAGGCTGTTTGAGATTCCGGTGAAATCGACGGAAACTTCTCGCAGCAGGCAGCAGCCGCTTCACAGAAGTATGCACAGGAGGGGTAACAGGTACCTGACGCATAAATACATATCAAGAAGCTTTTTGGATGCCTTTAATTCAGCTAAATAATGCAAACAATAAGGGAGGAGAGCTGCAATTCGCTTCCGGTGAACCAAATCCACCGAAATGCCTGATTTGTGCAGGGTGATCAAACATGTTGGATCTGTTGGTGTCCTCAAGTCTTTGACAACGTTTCATGCATGAGACTCACACCTCCTGGCGCGGAGGCGGTTGGTATTTGATTCAAGTGTTCAGACCAATGAGATAAAAACCACCAGGAAGCAATATCGCTACCCATTCCCTTGATTTCTCATTACCCAACAATGGCTTTGTGAAGTCCATTCAACGCAGAACGGACACTCGACTTGCTTTCAATGCACCAATGTGCAAATTCAACGGTTTCTTCAATTCGTTTTCGCCCGCACTATAAGGGATTGGAATGGCCTTCCCAGCACATCATCCTTTATCTCACAGGCGAGTGCATCCTCAAAGAGGTGTCGCACCGATTCAGTCCGTTTGATGCTTTTTCTGTCTGTGTTAAGATGTTTCCTCTTTTATTTCTTGACCGAAACCTGACTCAGATTGCTGTTCTTCGCTCTGTCACCGATACTTTTTGTGACAGCATTGTTTTTAATAAATAAATTAATAAAAAAAATAAAACCAACGTTAACAGTTCGTCGGTAAACTTGTCGGGATGACATTTGAGCTGTGAAGATGAAGCTGTGGCTCTCCAGGAAGTGTCACTTGTCGGGGTCATAAAAAGTCAAAGAACTGGAGATCATCTGACAACGAAGCACAGCACCCGACACAAAGCGGCAACACCGAAACATTTTAGATCTTATGTTATAGCCAATTAATTGCTGACTGATGCAAAATTACAGAGACACCTGTCTTCCAACTATTTTTCCGTCAGCATCTCCGACCAATTAACACAATGTGCGACCTTTTCGGATTTGTGGAAGATTAACCAAGGTTCACATGATCTTGAAGTCAGTCACTCTTCATCAAAGCGCAAACATCGTTTTATGGTATGGAGCCTATAATCTCCTTGACACCCTGAAGGGCAGAGAACAGGTGCATGCACAACCTTATGCCGTCTGCCTCGATACCCAACCACCGTTGTCTTATGTATAATGGAACGACCTGCAGGCGAAAAGCATCAGTAGACAGCTACATGAAGAGGTCGGGTTTTCGATCGCGTTGAAAACGTAGCTCGAAGGCAGAAACGTGCGGCGTGTGCAAAGATCTTTCTAATAGACAAGGTTTGTTACTATAAAACGCTTTCTCCCGCATAGCCTGCTTATCAGTCAGGACTAGAAACAGGCTCTCACCAGCATCAAGACCTTCCATGCTGCGATTGCGTTTTACAAGGAAAGAGGCCTGAATTGAAGATGGAGCGATTTCTTAGAGGCAACGCCGGAATAAAAGGAAGTCGTGCATTGGTGTAGATGTCTGGGAGACTGTTCCACAATTCACCCCCACTACACCCGTCCAGCAACTCCTCCAGCCCACGCAACACTCAAATCATCGCTCAAATTCTAAGGTGTGTGCATTTTATCTTGGTACATCTTGCCGATATCTGAAAAAAGCTGAGCTGGACGAGTTTTCACACACGCTCAAGTGGCCAAAATAGGATAGGAAGATGAGGACGATGTGCGTAGGGTGGGATAGGTGTGTTAGGACAGGTTAGGTTGGGTTAGGTCAGGTTAGGTTAGGTTTAGTTAGCTTTAAGTATATCAGAGAGCAATGGTGATAACTCGATCAATTCAATATCGGCAGGTATTCCGAACTGTTACCCCGACTATGTCTACTCGTCATTCCAGGTTCCATGCAACAGAAGGGTCAGGCAAAAAAATCGAAACCCTTTGCATTGAGCAGTGTTGCCTCGCCCTGCACCACTCCCTGCCTTCTCTGTCTGTCGAAACAGAGGAAGTGAATGAGTAGCTGCGAAGAATGCTAACCAGCATGCACAATGTCCTTGATATCCAGAGGAGAGAATTTCAATGGAATTGGACATTTGCCCAGTGAGAGATGGCCGCAACAGGCTTGGCTAGAAGGCCTAGAGAACATGCTCAAATTGTATCTTCCAGTCTGATACCTTTGATCAGACAGAAATTCGCAGCGACTCGATTACGCATTTCGTTCACACCTTTTTTTGCTCCAGAAGCGTCTCTCATCTGTGTAAACACCGCAATGATTGTTGCGCCTGTACAACGGCTGACAAAGTCATCTGCTCCCAAAACGTGAACCTGCTCCTTCTGATGAAAACGATTGAATAGATGTTTATGCATTATTGGGACGCGGGTTGAGATGTTTGGGATCGGGGGACTGGGATAGAACGGACTGAGGCAAAAGTGGACTGAGGCAGAAGTGAACTGAGGTAGAATTGGACAAAGGAGGGAGTTTTTGCATGGAGGTGGTCGCTTACACCTGTCCTAACTTAACTATACCTAACCTGACCTAACCTAACCCAGAGAAATTAAAAAATCAGCCTCCAAAAATGCAAAAATTCTGCCTTAGTTCACTTCTGCCTCAGTGCGTTCTGCCCAGTCACCGGTCCCGATGTTTGTGCATTGTGGCGGGATGTGGGTTGAGACAAGTGTGCTTTGTGGCGGGATGTGGTTTGAAATGTTTGTGCATAATGGCGGGATGGGTTCAGATGGTTGTGCATAATGGCAGGATGTGTGTTTTGACGTTTGTGCATTATGGCGGAATATGCATGGTTGAGATAATTGTGCATTGTGGCGGGATGTGGTTTGAATTGTTTGTGCATTATGGCGGGATCTGGGTTGAGAGGTTGAGATGTTTGTGCAATAATGATTCCCTTCCTTCAAGTACCTGCATTGGATCATGGGAGTCATTATTGTTTCTGCAACTGTACATCCCCCTGAGAGAATGCCTGCAGCCATGGCCAGGCACGGCACATCCATGATACCAGACACGTACAGTCGCAGAAACAATACTGACTCCCATGATCCAATGTAGGTACTTGTCTTTAGGGAGTCATTATTGTTTCTCTGACTGTACCTACTCGTGTGATAGACGAATACAAAGTGGAGAAACTGCTTGCATCGAATCTTATCTTGAATGAGAAACAATGCAGGATTTCAACCAGGTATCAGGATTTTAGTCGCTTGTGTTTAAGTAGCCAAAGATAGAATGAACGCCCTTTCCGTTTTTGGCCCTTGGAATAAGTCTCTCCTCACAAGAGCTATCCGCCGAAATCTTTTGTTTTAGTTGTTATTCCTCTTTCAAGGGTGGATGAGGGGACGGAAACTGCTTGTGGAAGTTTCTCTGTCCAACTCTCTGAAACGTCTAGGTACCTACTGAACTGTGCCTTTGTAACCGGAAAATTGAAATCGGTCCAACCAAACTCGGGAATGAATCCTGTGGTAGTGGGACGGTGACACGGCTTGAAAGTACAGGGTGTCATCACAGATCATTAAGCGCCATGTGAAATTTTGTCATCACTGAGAATCCTGCCGATAAAATAAACGATAAACGCATTTGCGACAGCCGACGACCTTCCCACCAGGCTGCAGGAGACTCGAGTGGCCACAAATTGAAGCTTATGGCCAGAAATTGAAAATGTACAAAATACTCGCAGAAGGTAATTCGGCAGTCACGAATCAGCCCCTGACAAATTCGTGGCTTGTTTTATTTTCCTGTGTTGTCCCTCCTTTTCCATCGTGTGTCAAGTCCAGTGGACGTGGACTGTGGTCTGGGCTATTTGCCCTTGCCTTGTGTAAATTTGCATCAAACCCGCAAGGACTCGCAGCTCGGGATGTCATGACATCACTGAAAAGCCTTGTCGTACACATCCAAAGGAAGTCCATCCAAGGAGCAAATCCTCACAATCAAACAGAAAATGTTGTCTTTTTCAATATTTATAAATGCTTGTTTGGCTTTAATATAAGTAATCACACATTTTAAAAAGCCATCAATGGACAACCATTTTTGGAGTTCACACATGCCCGATCTGCCACATGAAAGATTCAGGGAAAAAATCGCCTACAGCATCAGCAAAACAGAAGGTTCTGTTTTTCACCGAACACCCTGCGACAGGACCCACAAGTTTCCGATTGGGGAGGGACGGGCAGCATCTAAGGTCTAACAGTGACGAAAGCCAAAACTTTGACTATCGCAAATTCTCCGAAAGTTGTTTTCGGAACTGCGAAAATAGAATGCAACACTGGGTGAAAAGTTTGAAGGTGTGAGCACCTATGTTCGTGGTTCAGGAAAGCCCAATCAATCAAATTCGTTATACTGCATAGAATAAAGTGTGTTTCGTTTAATGTAGCCGTTGCGCAATGCCCGTTTTCTAAGGTTTCATTACTGGTTTCTCGGCTGCTAGACGAATCAATATAGACTCGGAAAACCCGCCGCATACGCACCAACCGAATCAGCTTTTCACGGATTATGTCTCGTTTTTATTGATGGCGAACGTAAAACGTTTACTGAAAGTCCGTATTGATATCGATCACCTATCAATCATTGGTTGCGAAACAACAGCATCAATCTTATAGCCTTCAATTTGTGGACCTACACAAATATCTTCGTGTGCAAAAATCTGACCTTTCAGTAAATAATCAGTCACCATCTATTTATAGGTCGCTGCGCGTTCGTTCATTTCAATATTCGCCAGGTCATTTTTCCTGAAGCTCAGCGAATCAGGTGTTGCATTGCAGGAGGTACGCGGTGGTCTAGCACCACTATTTACGTCTTTGTGGGGCAGGGTGTACCCCTAAAAATTATCCACAGAAAAGCGGTTGTAAAATACGAGTAAATGAATCGGCTTGGATTGGAAAAAGCAAAAACTTGGATTGGCTGTGGATGCAGAAGTGGGTATTGTGCTCGACCACATCCCCCAACATCCCCCAAAATACGACAAATTTGTGAGAGGTCAAAAATAGAGTGATGACGGAGCATGCGATTGAGATAGTAAGAGGCACTGTGGGTTCACAGGCTCTATTCTAATTGTTTTTTCGGAATGGTACAGATCAAACGAATTTAATAGATGACCAATTCTCGGGCCGCAAATAAGCGCTAAGTTCCACATTTCCTGATCATAGATTTCAACGCTGTGTTGCGTTGTTGGCGAGTAAGATTTCCAAGCAAAATTTAGCAACAATTAAGATAACCTCTCTCAAACCACCTCACCAAATGGCGAAGATATTCCACCCCCCACACCACACCCACTCTCTCTGCGACAATCTCTGTTTTCGAAAAAGGGTCACAAAGACAGGGGTGACAAAATGGTGAGATGGCTTGCTCAAGTAAGTTATCAAAAAATCTCCCAATCACGCAAGGGCCAATTTTGAAACGCCTGTATAGGACCTCTAATACGAAACTGTTCTCACATTTTCTGCGGCCACTCTTCTTATCTGATTAAACCAGGCGAAAGTTTTTAATGACCAATTTGAAAGAACTTGTCTACCAAAGTTGCGCAAAGTTCAAGCTGCAGTCATCTTTTGCCCGCCCACAACCAAATTCAGATCAAATCTCCGCGATTTTGCCTGAATTTTGGTTCGCGCATCTGCGATCAAATTCGATTTTCCCAATGCTTATCACTTCTTTTAATCGCAGTAACGACAAAGGAGCCTAATTTGCGGAGCATTATAGGGCTAACATTGTTCTAGTATAAGAACAAAATTAAATTCCGATCGGCGGCACTGTGGAATTAGACGGGATTATAAACGCTAATTCACCATTCAACCTCCATCCTTGAAACGCTTCCGCAGTTCGTACCTGCCACGCATCGGAATAACAGGAATCAAAAATAAAATTAGACATCTGTATCGAATAAGCCTAATGGGTTGACCAACAACCGCTGAAGTGAAGGTCTGCGCTCGTAGAGATCAAACACGCAACAGAAACTAATAACCAATAAATGCATGATGAAACGCCCGGACCTTGCACGTCTGAGCCATGCTTATCCAGGTGTCCCCCGGACGCGCATTTTACAAACCTTGCCGCGACTTTAGAGGACAGAGAACGTTTTGTGCAAGAATGCTCGAATGGCGCCCTGGCCTGCCATCTAAAGTCTCCGCAGGGTTTGTAAACTGGCCCCCGGACGCGCATTTATTGATTCCCGATATGGCGCGTGGACAAAACGCAAAATAAAGTTACCCTAACCCAATCTAACCAACCGAACCTATTCTAACCTCTTCTTACCCAACCCATTCTCTTTGTTCATGAGTGTTTTTTTTTTTCAATTTCTCCTGGGTCGGGATTTCTACAAGTGCCAAATGGAATCCAATGATGGAAATCAATGATGGAAAAGTGACAAATCCAAAAATTGCCACTAAGATTGGCAACTCCGAAATTGGCCACTGAAAAACCGGCATGTGTAAAGAAGCCTTTTTAAAAGATCCGCGTCCCCCTTTTTGCAACGGCAGATAATTCGAATTCGGATGTTACACGAGCAGTATTGGAATTAGAAATAGTTCAAGTCCACTTGAATGTTCTGGAGAAGTTAAATTGCGCTGTCTATCGCCCATTCCCTCCACCTTCAAGTCACTATGCCATCCCTTCCAGGACTCGATCCAGGACCTTCCTTGCAGTTCATTTCGCGAAGGAGGTCTTTAATAACTTTTTGATTTATGATTTACGATATCCCGCTTTTCTCTTTCATTTCAGGACACGATATTTTTATTAAAAATGCCAGTATCTTTCAAATTCCTACTTGCGAGGACGCTGCTAAACTTGGTTCCTTTGCACCCGGATTTATCCAAGCTCGGATTTTCGAGGTGTGCTTGGAGTTTGGAGCTTTTGATGCAAAAACAAAAAAAGGAAACATGTACCTATATTTGCTCACCAAGATACACGTTTCAGAGAAATCAGTGCCCTGCATTTCAACCAAAGTGGAACAGCCTTGAAAGTCTTGGAGGAAAAATAAAAAACACCCAAAGTGGAACAACCCTGAAACTCAAGCAGGAAACAAACACAACGCTTCAAGACATCAGGCATCGCAAGCTATACTGTTCTGGCCTCATTGCAGATTGTAAGGAGTTATGAATCCAACAAATTCCCAAATGCCAACATTAAATCTGAATCCAAAGCAACTAACTTACCAACTCCTCTTTCCATCGCACATTACATTTCACCTACCTGAAAATGTAAAGACAAAACAATGTAAATTATGTAACTTTTGCAGTTGGTCATCGACTCCGTTTACAGTCACAAAAGCGCTCAATATCGTCAATTCGGTGTATGATATTATCTACGTACAATAAAACTTGCAAATTTCGAAAAGATAAAACTAAGTAAGCGAAATGCGCGTTTAACTTTCAGCGGCGCTCTAGGGAAAACAATGCTGCAATTTGTATCATGAATCAATGTCCGCGTTGCATATGTCACTGATTAGTTAGAGGCACATTTTTAGCGCCGCTCCTCGGAAACAAACAGCGCTGCAATTGGTATTATGCGTCAACATACGCGTTGCATATGTCACAGATTAGTTAGGGGCACATTTTTAGCGGCGCTCCTGGGTATCAAATAGCGCTGCAATTACATCGATATGTGGGTTGCATTTATTATTTTGACAATACTGCCACGAGGAATCTGATAGCAGACAAGAACAAATTAAAAACTTCGACAAATTGTCATCGTCATATAAAATAGAAAATGGTAAAGAACTAAAAGACAATAACAAATCAGCGAAGTAAAATACAGCACCAAAGAATGCTACTTATTTAAGATTGATGCGACGCCAGAAGAATGCGCGATCGGGAGATGAGTGCTGATGTGGCAACGGGAGCATTCCAGTCCCTTATTGTCTTCGGGAAAAATGAGTTAAAAATTACGTTTGTTTTAAAAATTGGGGTGGAAATAGCAAGTCCGTTGTCTGTCCTCCGGCGCTGATTCGGTTTCATGAAATAACAATTCGGCAATTCAAAATTTAAGGAATGCGTTGCAATGTCTTTAAATAAACTCAATCGGTGCGATCTCCTTCTGCTTGCTAGCGACTCGAGGTTGAGATCACACAGAAGTCTGCTCTCACAAACATCGCGGGTAAAGCGACCTGTTATCACTCGAGCTGCTCGCCTTTGGATCATTTGAATTTTAGAGACCAGATCCTGACTTGAGGGATCCCAAACTGCCGACGCATATTCAATAATCGGTGAGACAAGTGACATGAAAGGCCTTTAGTTTAGCCTCATTGGAGGAATAACGCATACTCCTGCCAATGAAGGAAAGGGTACGATAGCTTTTGCACAAGTAAATTGAATGCGGTCTTTTCAAGTGAGATCATGGGAAATAAACACGCCTAAATATTAGAAAAGCTTTACGTTTTCTATTTGGTGGTTAATTGCAGAAGAAAAGTCTGTCCGGGAATTTATCGAACGCTTACAGAAGGCCATGGCTTTGGTTTTTGTCGGGTTTATACGCATTCCCCAGGCGTCACACCACAATGAAACGCGATTGAGGTCCGATTGGAGGAGCATGCAATCGTCACGGGACTTCACAGCGTAGAAAATTACAACGTCATCTGCAAATAACCGTATGATTGAGGCCATGTTCGCTGAAAATTCATCAATGTAAATCAAAAAGAGAAGTGGCCCCAGCACACTTCCCTGTGGAACCCCAGAAGTGACAAGTGATTCTTCAGAAGTCAATGATAGAACAGACACCATCTGGGTTCTATTTGAAAAAATTGGCTCTGAGTCTCAACATAAAAGGCGTGAAGGCCAATGATTTAAATTTGTTCAACAGTTTATCGTGGGGAACTAAATCAAACGCCTTATGGAAATCGAGAAAAATGGCATGGGTGCCCACGCCATCGTCCAAGTTCCTTGCAATTTCGTCGACTAAAAGCAAAACCTGCGTCTCGCACGACATTTTTCCCCAAAATCAAATTGGTTGGTATGTGGTTTTTTATTTTTCTGCAGAAAGTTTCTAATGAAGGTGGAAAGGGTCTTCTCGAAGATCTTAGAACAAATGCATGTTGATGAAATGGCGCGATAACTTTCTGGACGATCTTTCTTCCTGATCGGAATCACCAGAGCTCTCTTCCAGTCCTGCGGAAGATCCCCGCTATGCATCAATTATTGCTTTAAGAAAGGGGTGAGTACCGCGCTTAATGAAGGAGCCAACATTTTGAGCAAGCGACCAGGAAGCCCGTCTGGACCCATGGCCTTCTTGGGTTGTAATTTGGTGAGAAGCTTATTAACGCCCTGGACTTGAATGGATGGGAAGGTCCAGAGCTCATCAGTTGTGTCAACAGAAATATCCGGAAATTGGAAGTCATTGATCAACTCGGCGAGAACACTCCGGAGAAGTACTCATTTAAAACTGCTGCAATTCCCTTTGGATCTAAAATCAAGTTCCCATTAGGAGAGAGGGGCGAAACAGAACTGCCAGTTCTAATCGACTTAACATACCTTCAAAATTTTCGTGAATATTTGTCGTCAAGCGAGCTATTTATGAAAGAGTGAAACAATTTAGAATTCAAATCAGAACACTGAGTTCGGAGATTCTCATAACTGGCTTTGTCGGCTGGTAATCCACTGTTTTCAAATTTCGAGTGGGCACGTCTCTTTTTGTGGAATAATTTGATAAGTTTGACATTACCCAAGGATGGGCTTAATTTTTGCCCTTCTGGTCTGCAGAGAATTCATGACAGCAAATAGGGTGTTTTTTATAGTGAGTTAATTATCATATATTGAGCGATTTTTAGGAATTTTTGGTTGAAAAGTTGGATTTGTAAACAATGCTTAATTTATCCCCGGCCAATCAATGGAGGAATAGTCAATAACACTTCTGACTACTTTTTTTTCACGTTTTTGCAGGCATTCACGAGAGAGCGAGGATGATCACCTCGTGATCTGAAATACCATTGACCACGTCAATCTTGTGAGTTGGGCATTCGAAATTTAACATGACCACATCAAGGAGTGTGCGTGAGGCAGGAGTGATCCTTGCCGGCACTTGAACAAGTTGTTGAAGACTGAGGGTATTGATTAAGTCTTCAATGCACTTATCGTTGTTGGTAAAAGGCATGGGGTTCGTCAATGTTGAACTTGGGTTTAAAATGGATGCAAAATAATTCGGGTAGTTGGTGTCACCACATATCAATATTTTATGTCCCAGAGCAACATGATGCCCAGCAGACTCAAGGAAATCTTTGATGGTTGGACAATCTGGTGGGAGATTTGGTGGCAAATAGACTCCAGCTATAGGTAAATTTGAAAACGTTCGGAAAGGTAAAGAGTACACCATATTATCTCCAGAGGACTGTTCTCAGTCAAGAACGTCTCGCTACTGCGACACGGAATACTCTCATGCACAGCGATCAACACGCCACCACCACGCCTACCATCTAGCCTATATCCCGCCTAAAGATCTGAAAATCGGACGGAAATATCTCTGAATTATTTCTATCGGACCTCAACCATGTCTCACATAACACTACATTCATGATTTTATGAGTCACAGATTAAGACGAAGATATAAGCAATCAAACCTAATCATGTCATGGAAGTAATTATGTAAATGCGACGGGAATTGTCCTATAGTACGAATAGTTGTCCTCATCGGTTTCCACTTCAGAGTTTGTTCGGCAAATCCGTTTTATCGATACACGAACAGGCAAGAGAATACCCAGCTCAACGTAGGAGAAGCTAGATATGCACTGGAGCAAGGGCATATCCAACTTCGTCGAGATTTAAATAAATGTTATACCCTGATTAAAATTTGGTACTGATGATGCAAATCCGAAACCAGTTGCTTTCTTCCGAATCAATGCGACAATTGAGGGGGATAATCTGTCGATTTAATTGTGTCCCAGCCAATGATCTCCTTCTAACGCGGACAAGGAAACACAAGCGGCGGAAATACAGGTGTGGCATGGGTCACAGGGTCATTTAACACGACTTCGGACATGATTTTTTACATGAAATTCCTGCTTTTGGCACAAAGTTCGCACCTACTTGCGGCCAGTGCTGCGCAGCGGAAACGGCCTGCCTCATGCATGACATGGGACAAAAAGAAGGGCCAGTAAACCAATTGGAATTCGAGAGCAACTGGACTCTTGAGGGTCAGACACTGGTTATATTCGTGGCCAGGAGTTCGCAAATAATTGTGTTGTCGCCCGAAAAGCATTATCATCCCAGCACAGGAAATTCTCAGTCTGCATAAAATAGTGCCCCTCCTCTCAATTTCAACCCCAATCAGCGCCCTTGCATTTGAGGGTTCCCCGAAGTTCAATACGAAATAGACCATGGCTTTTTCAGCAGAAACTATAAACAATATGGGCGCTACATCTGGGAATCTACGTATGCTTTATGGCAATAGCAAATTCTCCAATAGGTATAGCCTGCCAGAGAATTATCCAATTCTACGAATTCTCGTCAACGTCGACGAACCAAATCCGATAAGTTCTTAATTGAGTTAGTCGCACAATGGGAATTCTGCCCTGCCCCATGCATCTGCACCGACAATTCGGAAATGAAAATCAGGGATTTGCATTGAATACAAATCACGAGAAAAGACGCGCGCGTACAATTTCAACAGGATTTGTGGTGGATATCCCAATCCCAATTTGAGAAGAATTGTTTTGCGCCGCTCTGAATAATTGTGCTTGCGACAGGGATGGCGCGACGACGAATGCGATATGTTCCCAAGGCACAGTCAAACTTCTTCACAAATTTCCAATTTCGGCTGTCTCTTTACCAGCAACTTCCGTCAACACATGCGATTCCTGTAATCTTTTCAAGATGCAACCACAAAAGCATGTTTTAAGCAATTTTTTGATCGGTGGTAACTCCGAAAAATACGTATAATTGAATTGAATTCAAAGCCTTTTTGAAGTGATTCGTGCCGTGATGTCTCTTAATGCGCAAGAATAGCATGTGCTAAGGGCATAATCCCTGGTTTGATATTTTATCCTCACTGGCTTCCCGCTTTTTATAAAATAAATTACTTTACAAAATAAAATAAAAATGGTCAAATATAAATTAAATAAAAATGAATAAATTATCAAAAAAAAACAACGAAATAAAAAGAAATGAAAAATAAAAACGAAAATTATGAAAATTATTAAATAAAATATATTAAAAAATATACCTACCCCATGACTGTGGATTTAATTTAGAAAATTTTTAAAATTTCAGTTGGCGTATCTTTTTTAGCATATTGATTCGATTTCAGAAATTTATGAAACCAATGTAGGTACTGCCTGCTCATGTCAATTTGGCGAACAAAGATCCTGCAATTCAACAAATATCCAGATTTTCAAAGGACACACTACAAACACCAATCATAAGTGACGTACGAGTTCGTTGCGTGCGCGAATGGATAATTAGGGATAAATATCTATTCCTTTCATTCGTTTCGATTCCGTCACCACGACAATAAAATAATTCGACGATTACCCCCCAATTTTTTGCGAAGACACTCGATAATCTTAGCTTTTGCGCGTAGCGAACCCATTTTGCAAATATGAAGATGTAAACCGGCAGAACAACTAAGAAAACTATTCAAAAAGAAGGCGACGCACTAATAAAATGGTTCAGGTTTGCCAGGGTCTTTTGGAAGGTGATTACAAGAACCAAAGGTTGATCCCTGGTATTTGGTGGATTGTGCCTTTGCGCGGCTTCGAAACGAAAGAGGACCGACACTTTCGAACGAAAAGGGAAAGACGCTCTCGTTCTAATAAATCCACTTGGGATCCGGAAAGCGTTTTAACAAACATTGCCTCGACTTTATAGATGGCAGAGAGCGTTTTGTGCAAGAATGCTCGATTGTGGCCCTGCACACGCAAGAAAAAGACATTCGCCCGGTTTCCAAAACGAAGATTAATCGGCGGATCGCTTCTATCCGCGGATCGACGAGTGGTGATATGGTTGACCTTGTCGTTCGCTATATCAATGTGAATCCAAATGTTTGTGGTCAACCAGCTCATCACTCATCGATCCACGGATCGCGGCGATCCGCGGATTAATCTTCGTTTTGGAAACCGGCCGATTGTTTTTTTTTCTTGCATGAAGCCATCTGTACCTGACCTAACCCTGTCCCCTCTTGGGAGAAAACAATGCTCGCTCGGGGCCCTGAATTGCCATCTAAAGTCGCGGCAAGGGTTTGTAAACCGACATCCGGAAACTGTTACCATTTTTGTTCCTTTACCGCTTCACCCGAGAAGACCTGCCCCTAACTTTTTCAAAAGGTTCACTACACACATCAATTTCTGTTGATGTGTGTTGCATACCCGTTTGGGAAATCAGGGGTAAAAACTTTCCCTCACAGTCCATTTCGCCGTTAACACCGCCGTAATCAACGAGCTCCCATGCTTTTCTTTCAACAAACATCGCCGACAGGACCACACAGCGTCATCCAAAAATCTTGGTACATTGGATGAATTCCATTCGCTCGACTAAGTCGGCGGACAATCAAAAACAATTTAGTTTGCGCCGGTTTAAGGCATTAATCGAACGTTGTGCATTTTGCAGCGCAGACGCCAGGACCCTCAATGGCCCCAGAGCTACATAAAACCGAACTCCTATATGCACGAAGACTTTCGGCAAGCTTTGTACATATGCTTGCTTAATAGCATTCCTGAATTTCCAACAACAAATTCATCACCCTCGAATTCGCGTTGCAAAAAATCGCATGAACTCTTCGCTCAGAATAAGAAAAATACTGTTCCTGCTCTTGGCCTGCCGAAAAACACAAACGATAAGCAAGACAACCGGAACAAGCTCATTAATCATTCGGAGTCGAGTGTTAATGTTCTTCCGTATTTATGCCTTTCGTCTACGGCTAGCCGGAACCGCATCACATGAACTCCGACGGACTCATTTGAGTCGTTTGCGGAGAGATTTGCTGGCTTTCTAATCTTTCTGATACGGAAGTACTTCCCTATATCGTTCTTCAGAAAAACTGAAGCCCTACTGCAAAAAAGACGTAGTACCCAATGATTTTGGACGGCGTCATTTGTAACAGGATTTTTTCCTGGTCAAATACCCTCGAACGGATAGTGTTTAAAAAGTGGGGAGTGACTTCTGTCGCTACCCTACATGCTCGTTTTGTGCAAACATAGTAATTTGAACTTTTAGACTAAAATGCGAGTTACCAAAATTTCGCATAGCAAAACAAAGTGAAGGAACCAAGAAACAAATATCAGTGGACAGAATGGTTATGAAGAAAATAAAATTCTTTTGTTAATGAGACCTTAATTTCGCAATTTTTTGATATTCGCGAGTATAAGCAAGTACGGAATCCTTTCGTCTGGAATGTTTCAACAAGCAGCCCACAACAACAAAGGCGAAACAAATCTTTGGAGTTTAGATGAAAGGGAAAGCAATAGGAGTGATATAAAGAAAAGAGTAAATTATTTATAAGGAAATATATATTTTTTGGAAAGGATATAACATTTTTCGAAGTCTCATCACGGTGGTAAAGTACCTTCATTAATGAAGCAGCCTTATGAAAGAGCCGATCCTACGAATAACATTGTAATTTTGTGGCCTTTCGAACGAAATGCTAAGAAACAACGACCGGAAATGACTCTGAGAAAAGTTTCTTTCATCGTCGCCTGGCTATAGCTCGACTGCGGGGCATTATGCAAAACAACGCCGCATGAACAAAAGCCAAAGCGGGAAACTCGTCAAAGTTAATCGCGCCCGGTTCAGCCTGCAACCAATCGGAGAATGCGAGAATTCGGCGAAAACTTTTTGACGAGAGAAACGGCTGCCTTTTCAAAAGATGGATTCGTATATCATTAATGCCCGCGTTCGCTATTTGTTTCGCTTTAAAAAAACTTTGTTGCATGCTTGTCATTTGCAGTGGAGCTGAGCGCGGTTTGGAAACTGCGCGGTGAAATTTTGCCAGAACTTTTCAGACCGATTTGCGTCACTCCAGGAAAAGTCCTGATCGCCCCAGGCGATTATATAGGCCCACACTCTACATCCCAGCGCCAAATTATCAATTTAGGTCAGCGGGGTTCATTGCGCATAACTTTTGCCAAAAGCAAATTTGAAACAACAGAAATGGACGTAGAATTTAATTTTCCACATTTTGGTTAATGACTTCTTGAAATTCGGCATATTATGGCTTTCCCCAAAAGAGAAGATGATTTGTGTGGAACGCTTTTTCATTCAAAGCCACCAACCACGCCCTGAAAACAATCAGATATAACAAATGTTTCCAAAATAATCTGAAGGATATCGCAACTCTCCTAAATGGGATTCATTTGGTATCGGCTGTCCCAAGAGAAAATAGGAGATAGAGATGGAAAATTGGTCGATAAAACTTCACAGAAGTGAAACAATGCGCACAGTAAGAACAACCCCTAACCTTAAAACCCTTGCCGTATCCTTTATGCTTTGCCCTCGCCCTTGAGCATGTTGACCTGCGACAAACGTTTATCAAGGTTGCCGAAAGAAGTTTTCTTACCTGAACGTTATCATTTAGCTGATAAAAAAACAATAAATGTTCAGCTTTCTGCCGGTGAAAAAGACAATGGCCAAAATTGTTCTTCAAGAAATGGGACTTTTGAATCACCGTCATGAGAAGGTCGCAGAAACGCTGCCGCTTCTTGCACACAAAAAATACAGCGACACTCAAGCCAGAAAAATTCATTTCAAGTGATTTAAAAATTGTGTTGTGTAAACACTCAATATGTCGATGTAAAATATATGGATGTAAAAAATTGTGTCGGAACTTCGCGCATTCTTTACTGTGGCACTGACTTTTTGTGTTTCCATTTTCATCCGCCACAGAGCGCCACCATGCCACCTTGGCATGGAAAACGTTGAAGTCGTGAAGAATGAATGTTCAAGAATGCAAAATTTGTTGTTGCAAATCTCATCGTTTAATACGCACAGGACGGCGAAGATGACATTTTTAGATTCTTAAGCACACAGCCATCTCTGGGACAGATAGGTCAACAGATGGAACCATGTAACTTTTGGAGCAGGATCTCCGTGAGTGAGCTTAAAAGCGACAGCAGTTCTACAGGATGCTCCAATGTTCTTGTAGGCCACGCTACCCACCGTGCGAGAGGCATGAATGGCTCCGGGACAGTGTGCACCAGCAATTGTCAAGGCGTCAGGAAACAAATAGGCAAATAGGAAGCAAATGTACGTGCCTGCACATCCACCTCGATTGTCTCGAGATCATCATAATCGAAGCATTGACCTGTCTAATCTTGTATGCTTGAGCCTATCTTAATTCTAGAAAGAACAGCGTTGGGACGGTTGGGGCGGGAAGGAATTTCCAATCATTGCATATGAAATGGCGCAACATATCCTGTAAAGCTCTATGCAGTGGAGCGGAGAGCGAGGCCAACCGTGAGCCCTCTACTCCTCATTCCACTTGAAGATATGAGCTAAGAATGCTCCGAAGTGTGCTCAGAGTGAATTCAGAATTCTTTCAACAATGAAAACTCGGTTGAAAACTACACAGAAATTATAAACAGACAAAACATAGACATATTACAAAACTACATAGAAACATATATTCTCTGCATAGAAATTAAAGTTTTTCTGCGCATTTCAATGGAAGAATGTGAAGAATTCTCAGCTCAAAACTTCAAGTGGAATGAGCCAACCAGGCGTTGCTTGGTTCATGATTCCAAACGAAGTTCATGATTTTTGCCTTCCCAAAAACGACGATCAATAACGACGTTTCACTGGCATGCCTCTGCACCTGAAGCGGCGTGAGCTTTGGTTATGCGATTATGCTATCGGGTATATTCGGGGTTGAATTTTGAACGTCTATTTTCTATAGACATTCCGCTTAGAATTCAGTGCTTTGATTGTATTGTCGAAAAATCACAACTGGGTGATCCAATTGGAATGAAATTGTGCCTTTTTCAACCAATTTCGGTGGAATTGTGGAACGCCCTGTGTTCTGGAAGGCATTTTAATGCCCCAGCAGTTTCGCAACAGAAATTCAAAATGCCGCTGGTGCAATTTTCAGCCTGAGCTCGAAATTTATAGATCAGTAAACTTTGGTCGAACCTCGAATGAGGAGTAAAAATAAACAAGGCGTGTGGGAATTCTGCCATATTGTTGGCCTTCCAGAGTGTCTGCGGTTCACAAGACAGGGTCATCGCGCTGAAAGCTTTGATCGGCGTGGTAGCTCATATGGTGCGCATTATGTTACAAAGCTTTGCTTGGCCGCTGTAAAAAAATCCAAAGCCGTTGTAAGTTCCATCCAAGGCAATAGCTAAACAAGAAACCTTGCACATATGGAGCCAATGGGAAAGCCAATGCGATTTTGGCAATCAATATCCTTGTCTCTTTTCTTGTTTCATATTTTATACTTCTTATCATTTTTAAACACTGAGATGGTATAAGCAGTTGAGGAACAGGGTTGCGAATCGACAATTTGAAAGCAAACAAGTTAATACAATTACATGTGGGTGGTCTGGTGGCAGCAGACAGAAGCTTGATGGCAGAGCTTCGCGATTGATTTTGTAAAAGGGG
>JASGXE010005104.1:0-25100 GCA_030068105.1 Sinentomon sp. SZTP_YWyxl | reverse complement strand
CCCGGTTAGCAAATAATACGTACAGACTCTTCAAAAGTTCCTAGACGACCCATGCGAATCATTTCATTCTTTTCCTGATGCAATTCTGTATGTTACGAACATGGATTCCACTGTTTGCCCTTGCCACTTACGATTGCACACTAAAAATAGCAATTGTGATCATCCAGAGAGCTTTTTTAACCCTGTAGATAGAATAGGCTTATCAAAAATGCCTGATAAAACTGCAAACATATGTAGTTTGGCGGGAATTCCGTAAGTAGTTTGGGGGTCGTGCTTCTCAAATCCACTTTCAATCCCTCTGGAAAAACAGACAGTACAATCAGAGTCCAAAATATTCGCAACAACAACAGAATGAAAACCTGCAGGGGTTACCAAGAAACTTTTGAGAAACATTTACCACAAATTGGTTTGCAAAGCACAACATCAAGAGGAAAAAATAAACCAATTTTGGAGAATCAAGAGCATGGAACATTTCACTAGCTCGGAAACAACTTCACGGCACCACACCTGTGAAAAAGAGAAAGGGAAGAAAGAAAATTTAAGCAATGTGAAAAGAGTGAAAAATAGAAAAAAGAAAAAGACGAGATGAAAAAATTTATCACTTGCAATTAGGCTTGGTACGTACGGGAAAAAGGGGTTTCAACATCAAAATATGTTTTTCTGCGAAGTAAATTGTTTGGGGCAAATTGTACTATTTTG
This sequence comes from Sinentomon sp. SZTP_YWyxl, assembly GCA_030068105.1. Taxonomy (NCBI): domain Eukaryota; kingdom Metazoa; phylum Arthropoda; class Protura; order Sinentomata; family Sinentomidae; genus Sinentomon; species Sinentomon sp. SZTP_YWyxl. The sequence continues at coordinate 24,401 of JASGXE010005104.1, read as the reverse complement.
CATGAATCGAATGGTCTTGATGGCTGCAGAGGGCATTTTCAATTGAATGAAGTAGGTACCACCTGCAAGATTAAGCATTGATGCTGCAGAGGATGCGCACAAGCAAAAAATACCGATGTGGAAAAATCATTTGTTGAACGGGAGAAAACACGGAAATGAGAAAAGTGAAGAATAGGAACGCAAAATGCCTGCAAAAGGGATAGACATTTTCACCAGTTCTCAGCAGGTAACGGTCAAAGAGCATTGTTTCACACTTTCGGTCAAAGGGAAAATTTCCGACAAGATTCCTTCAGAAGCCAGAGAATTTTTATTTTGAAATTAACAACTTGATCTTGAAACATTCAAAATCATGGAAATCAGCATGAATTTACAGCGAGAAAGAAGAATCTCAAGCAAACCGAGTCAGCTTTGTGACTTTTTTTCTTGTCTGTACCACCTGCTAAGCTCCAACCAATCCTGAGAGAAGTATCAATCGACTTAGGTGAATTTTATGAACCGATACGACTGCTAGAGCTTAAAAAATTTTGCCATCTCAAAACAGATGAAGGCACCTACCTAACTGTGAGTTGCTCTTTCCATCTTATTGCAGCAAATTTGCTGTGAACCAACATTTACAGTCAGCAAAAAAAAATCCCAAGCCCAAAATTTCATTTATTCGCGGCAATTCTTTCCTGGCCCTCATGTCACACCACAGTGCGATTTCTGTTCATGGCACCACCTTTTTTCGTGTGACATTCAGCTATCAAGTGAAAGCTTGAGAAACCTTAAAAGGACTAAAGACGAAAAACATAGGCCAACAAGCTGCTAGTGCAATTTAAGGTGGACAAAATGAAATTTTTTTGACCAACGATAACAGAACTACCAGAGAGACGAAATTATTCTGGCGTAGGGCAACCCAGAAAGACTGAGTACGGCAAATGAAACCATCGGACAGCCCAGAAAGCAGGAGTTCAGTTCTTCACCCTGACAAGTAGGTAGTTGGAAATAAGTGTGACTACTAGTCAATGCAAAATGGTTGGGATAAAAAGTGGAGCAGCCACCAAAGTGCTCGGATGCAAGGGACAATCTGTACCGGAACTAACAGACAACCCATAAAAGTTGCACCCGGGAGTAACTCTCACACAGACCAGCTTCATTCGTAATGAAAAAGGTTAGATAGGTACAGAGTGTTATTTTGCACCTTCGTTTTGGAAATCGTCGCAGGGATAGAAGCCAAGAAGATTCCTGTTTCCGAGATAGAAGACTGAGACTGAAGACAAGTAGAAGCTGTATGAAAAAGACCAGTTGACAGTTTGTTGTGAAGGTAAACAGAGGTGATGTTTGCCCTGTTGCAATTTCAATGAAACCAACCAGGAGATGCACAGAAATTCAAATCATGGGAAAAAGTAGAAAGCAATGCTTTGGCAAAATATCTCATGGTGTTTTAGAGATTTAGATGGATGATTTTATTATGGCCGCAGCTTGCGGAATTGCAAAATCACATCCTTTTTTTTTTTTTTACAAATTACAGGGGAAAATTCCTCTCTGTCAAGGTTCACCATGCAAATTTTGTGATTCTGATGCTCCCCAAATGACGATGCCATCCGGATCATTGAGATGAAATCAGATCAGATTGCTTTGCTTTTCACAATATTTACAATAAATTTATTTTTAATCGATTTTATTTTTCACTGTTGTAAAAATATCCCTGAATTCAGATTTGCTTTGCAGGTTTGAGGAGTTGGTGTTTTTATTTGGATTTTCAATTTCTCTGGGTCCAAATCTGATGCCCAAAGCGATCATGTCGCATTGACCAATTGTTTTGCACGGCTCGCATTCCATCTCCTGGATTCACCCTCATTATCATTATCTTTCCGAAATCCCACTGCAGCTTGCAAATTTTTCCCATATCTTCAAAAAGTGCTCCAATAAAAAAAAAAAAATAAAGAATGGAATGAACTTAGCCATTTCTTGAAGCAGCAGCATCCAAATCTCGGATCATTCCATCTCATATCCATCGGAATCTGGGCACCATGTCATCGGCAGGAAACAGTCAGGGAAGTGCGGTCCAGCTCTGCAGCATTCCATGTTTGGGAGCCGAGCCAACAACAGGTGTGCGGATGGTGGCCATTTTGTTTGCCTCAGATGCAAAATTTCACATGGTCAGGTGTCATCATGATTTGCCACAATAAACTCTGCTGCGGACTGTACTGATGTCTTGCGGATCAGCCATGGATAGTTCTATCAAGAGTGCTGACAGATGCGGAAAGATGTGTTCCTTCCCGCAAAGAAGGAACGCTGTGAAGTGAATGGATTTTGAATGTTTTATCATGCATCCGCAAGATGGACACTTACAGCATGATGTCCAAGATATGCTGTTGAAAATGCAGCAGTCGCATTGCAGGCGTCATTCCGTCAGTTCCTCGTCAAAGCAGATGCTAGTGTCCCAAGGCAGAATAACTCCATCTGCCAGAAGTCGAAGAAGTGATCTTAGCCCAACATCAGCCGCCGCAAATACACTGCCTTTCTGGTAATCGAAAGTGGCACAGATGCAAAACACAGTCAGAAGAAATAAGCATTTTGAGTTTTTGAAAATCATGACACCAGTTGTTCCCATGACAGGTTGATATCACCGACACGGCCTTTTGAAGAAAATGAAGAAAAAAAAAAAAACACTTTGATCAGACTTCCAGTGAAGCAACCAATCACACGATCTCTTGTGATTGAATTCAATTCATCTGTGGTGTAGAAAGTCGGGATGGAAGATGGCTATTCTGTTCCAAGAGATGCAACGTCCATAAAAAACTGAAGATACTTAGCAGTTGCCAGTTGTTCCGTAACAATTCTTCGGGTCATGGAAACCTCTGAAGGCAGATGTGAAACCCCTGGAGCCAGTGAGTGGTGAAACTTCTGGAGTCAGTGGTATAATCTTACGAAAGACGGGAGCATATCCGAAGGGGGAGATCACGATCGATCATCAACCAACCATCAAAGATGTTGGATGATGTGATCCATTTCTGGGGGGTGGAGACTTCTAGTGTTTGTGTGGGATGACACCATGAGTGACAGGAGGGGTTTTAACAGAATATCAGCTGAAAGTGCCGGGAAAATAATGGTGTTGAATTTTCGGTATAACGAAAATCGCTGAGGTCGAAGACGATCAATTCTTGTCCATCTGGTGGTAGAACCTTGGTGAAGAACATGCAAAGGGATGAGATAGGGTAAATGTGCGATCTTGAAGGGTGTGAATATGCGATGATTTCTTGTCTTGTAGATGAAATAGTCATTTCCTGGGGGTGTACAGATATGCACCAATTGCTCCGTGTGTTGGGGAGAGAGAACTAGCAGGATCAATCATCGTCGAATCAGTGTGAGAGAAGGAAGAAACGAAGGGCACGCAGGTTTCAGTCTTCAAGAAGTCTTTTTCGCTGAGCTGTTGTCAGAGAAAGGGAGTGGGAAACGAAAAGACAGACGAAAGTAGAGCAGCTAGTTCCAGGCTCAGAGATAACCCAGTCTTTCACTATAAAGAACCAATCGCTGCTGCAGACGGAGAAATAACAAACAGTCCAAAGTCAGTCATGCTCGCTGGTCCTCAGAATTGGTGGGAAAGGTAAGGTATGTTGCAATCAGGCCTTCGAAGCAATATGGTCTCCTTGTAAAAAGCAATGGTCGCTGAAAAGGAAGGCCAATGTGATGGACTGAATTAACGAAGTCATTGTTCTGGTCTCCAGAATGTTAATTGTTTTGGTAGAAGAACAACCGACGTTGCGGGAATGGGAAAACAGGTCGTAATTGTTCCCAATCTTTGAGATAAAAAATCCAGCCCCTTCCGAAGACGCATCCATTGCAGAAATAGGAGGGAACACAAAGACAAATAGTCGCTCACGGCATTGCTGATGATGAACCAGACGGTCTTGAAATGGACAAAGCCAGTTCAGAAATGGATGCAGAGATGAGAGATGGACTCAATGTTCATTGTTGCGACAATCCAGTCCTGTTTGAAGAACCTTTTGGAATATGCAGTCCAGAGAAACATTCATCTTCGAATCAGATGGACACACAGAGATGTGCTTATGTTATTCACTGGTTTCCATTCGGGGAATGATGGAATAATCCGGAATATTTTGAAAAACCAATGATCTCAGAATTGAAAAGATGGGCGAAAGTATTGGATGCAGCTGTGCCGTGTGGAAAATCCAGTCATTTTTGAATGTGACTCAAAAAGAGCCGGCTGATCAGTCACTGATAACAGGGAAAGTAAACTGACCAATCACAAGTTGCACGGAATAGGCAACAAGCCTTTCCCGAGAGGAATTGTGTGCACCAGTAAGGGAAATGAATGCACTAATCATGGATGTTGACAGTTCCATCCCAAGATCACCTCAATCATCGGTAAAAAGGGCTGAAGAACGATCATCTGTAGAAGTGGACGGTGATGCACCAGTTTTTCCACCGAAGATTAACTTGTGTTGAAGCATTAATCGCTGCTGCAGAGAATAGAGTATCAAGCAAAATTGGCACCTCGATGGCAGACAAACAGTCACTGTTTGAGCTACCAAACCATCGATACTGGTAATCCGATGAGAACGTGCCTTGACAGAAGCGGAGAATGTAAGTCCACCGATGGAGCCACCAATATCGCCCAGGAATCGCACAATCGCCATGAGAATATTCATCGACAGCTGCATCAATTATTGTCCGTGACTGCTGCACAAACAATCACAGATCACGAAATTAATTCACGAGTAGTTCTCCAATCTGTAAAGAATCACGATATCCATCTGCGGTGCAACTCGTCATGGATATTTCAGTATGGACATAAACCAGTCATGCAGCAGAAATGACTTGGTAGAATAATCTGCAAGGAAAAAGTGTCCCATTTACAAGAATTAACAAAACATTAAACATAGCAGATGTAAGCGAATGAACTTGTTTTCCGTAAACATTTGTCCCATGTCATGAGAAAAGGTCAGGCATCCATGGGGGTCACAAAGTTCCAAAGATCAAACCACACATTCCAGGACCATAAACTGATTCATGTAGGTGGCGAAATGAGATGCCTGCATTGGCTGTATTTGCTTCATATCGAACAAGGTAGGAGAGATCAAACAGTGTGCCGGCAAATCTCGGTATCATTTTATCATTCAAGCAGATGCGATAGTGGCGGGTGGCACTGAGTGTCCATACGCAGTCATCCATTACCAGCGGTTTCTCCGATCACCACTGCGGTTCCTAGATCCGCCACCACCTCCTCTCCCTGGAAAGAAATAATGAAAAAGGTGCAATTGGGAATGACATTCACTTCAATAAATAAATAAATGAGACATTCACGAACGCTGTCAATAATGTTCATCCTGAAAGAAACTTCGACCAGATTACAATTATTCGCTGCATTCCCAGCAAGCATGTTGCCTGAATCCAGTGTTTCTGTCGGGTCATTGCACTCGCAAAATATGCAAGGGTGAATTGGATTAGCTGCAACAAAATTTTAACATTTCCATCTTACGGCATCATAAAAGGATTTAGAGGGAGATGCAAACCATTACGAGCAGTCTTGGTATTGGAGTGCCAAAACTTGCAAGAAAGACACTGCTCCAGGACAGGAATCAGGGTTGCCACTCAAAATCCACAGCAGAATTTCCTGGATTTTCTGGTCTTTTCCCAGGCCCTAAAATGCAGAAGAATCTAGGCACCGACCCACTGTGGGGTGTGAAGAGGATACCCCCAGAACCTGAAGAAATTATGAAATTTAGGGTTCATTTTGGGTGCAATTTTTGTGTTCTTAAGGCTGAATTTCTATCTCGGGTGAGCAAGAAAAGAATGAAGCTGCTTTCAATATTCCCTGGATTTTCCCGATTTTCCATTTTCTCTTTCCCAATTACTTGAATTTTTGGGTGGCAACCCGAGAATTCCGGGTGTCCGAGATGTGCGAAGTACAGGCTATTTTTTGCACCCAGTGACATCGGATGCCCACTTAAGAGGAATTTTTACACAACTTCGTGATTTTGATTTTTAGCACCAGAGTGGCATTTGGAAATATTTAGCAGTTCATCTTTAGTGACAAAAATGGGACAGTGAGAAACCACTCCTCAAGAAAAAAGGGGGTTTTGAAACGAGGTAAAAATTAGGGCTTGACCGATGTTGATTTTTTCCGATTTCACCGATTTCCGATCATGAATTCTTTATCGATACCGATAAATACCGATTACCGATTTTTTATCTGTTTTCCAGTTTTGCTGTGCTTGCTTGTTTCATCATCACAATCATAGGTGCAGTTATTGTTTTGATGGACAGTCAAAAAGAAAAACAGAAAAGAAAGGTAGAACTGCATTTCGATCTCATCTGACTCAACATCTTCAACTCACAACTGTTTAGTTTTGTGGCATAATCTGAAATTATTTATTTCTAATTTTATTTTCAATAATTTGTTTGCTATCCGGGGCATCATAACTTGCTCTCTCTCCATTCTGCACAATGGGATGTGTTCTCTGCTCACTGGCACTTTACCTTTCTCACTGCTCGCATGGGTACTCCGTTGAGTTGTTTTGGATCCAGGTTTTTATAAACGATTCAGCAATGTTGCTCTTTCATCAACAACCCCTTCTGTAGTGACAAATTCAGCCCCCTCGGATGGGGGGACAGCAAAAAAACGCATCTTACAAAATGGGATTTTGGGAAGATCCAACGCAGGGTTCCAACGAATAGCAGATTTCCATGGAAGAGGATCTGGGGACAAGGTCCGCCAGTAGAAAAAGAAATTCTGCTCTTTTGGGGTTCATTGGGTGCAAGCAACATTGTGGTTCCCCCCAAAAATCTGCAAGAATCAATATTTATGCCCGGGGAGGGGCGTTTGTCCCCACTGCCCCTCGCTGGAACACCCACTGCGTGCCAATGTCAATAAAAAAAAACAGCAACCCTTTGCATAACACACTCACCGCAAATGGATAAATATCATGGACAAATTGCAACAATTGCATTTCCAATTAATTGGGCACAATCAAGAGATAAAACCAATTGATGTGGGTAGGTACCAGCCTGTGTGTGAAAAATGAAAAGTAATTGACATTGCGTTTCTATGGGGAGTTTTGCATGAACAACAGCCCAGCCGAGTGGGAACAGCCGCCGCATGAGTGATCTTCACTCTTCAGCTGCTGCAAATTCTCATTTGACTTTGTTTTCCAATGAAAGCCGAATTGCGCATTGACATTGTAACATGATAAAGGCATATAGCATAGCAAACAGGTCAGTGCCTCAAAAGGAAACTGTCTTTTTTGTTCTCTGTCCAAATTTCCCAATCTGTGGGCCTGTTGATCTGTTTTTTTGACAAGAAAGAGTACCTACCGCATGCCAAATGGTCAGGGGTGGCAAACATGGTTATTTCACATTTGGCAACAATGTTGTTTGATTAAAGGACTATGAAACAAATTTATGCCACGTGTGGGCAGTGCATCCATATTTGTCCCTGCGTTGTCCCTCATTGTTTTGCTGATTTTGCGCCAGGCAAATTTATGCAAAATTAAATGAAATACATGTCAATTGCAATTTGGCCTGTCCAGATTGTACACAGGGGTGGCAGCAGCTAAGTTTTAGGAGGCAGGCCCCTGACTCTGGCGCCATTGATTGCAATTATTGTCAATTTTACACCAATGTGAATTTTAATGTCCTGTGTGAATTGACCATTATGCGAACCGAACATTTGGCATCCACTTTGACTCCTCTCTTGTTGTGTTCCCGCAGGTCTTTCCTCAGTGGTGCACATGCATTGAATGTTGCTTGTTGAATCTTTCTTTCTGTGTAATCGAGGACACCTCCAGATTTCCTTTTCATTTATTCAACTGGTGTGCTCAATCACAGCCACCCAATTTGCATTGTGCGGTCCGCTCAGCATGACAAAGACAAAGTCAGGCAAGCAACATTGTTGACCAATGTGAATTAGACTTTATGCATTGTCTTCCCCTCCTGCATTCGCTTTTCTCCTAATTTCATAAAAAGACAAAAATGACAATATTATGATATCATCTGAAGCCTTTTCTCTTCTCATTTTCCGCAAGGCGCAGATCACCATCTGTTTGCGTTTTGAATATGTGTGTTCTTGGAAGTACAGGGTGTCCAGATATTATTCAACAGAAAACACTACATTCTTCCCCCAACTTCTTTTACACTTTTTTCCAGGTTTCGGATCATTTGTGTGCACTTACGGTGCATTTTTGCATAAAAATAAAAAATAAAAAATCAAGCACCAAATTTCATGTTCATATTCAATGCCAAGAAAAATCAGTGCAAGAAAAGGTTTGTCATGTGTTGGTGACGTTTTTGACAAGTGGGAGTTTGCATATTTTTTCAAGAAACGAAAAAGAACAAAATAGATTCATTGTTGGCTGCACAATTTGAAAAGACCAAAGTGGCAATGGGAAACCTGCAGTAACAAACCACCCTGTAGACCAATCCATTGGGTCTTCCTTTTCCTTCATTTTATTTTCATGGAAAGATTAAAGAGTCAATGACCTGTGTCCTTTTTGCTGCATCCCCTTTTCAACAAACGAAATGGCCGCGCGCAGTGCAGATATTTTGTTCCCAGTTCAGGCATCTTTTTCCATTCCAGAGGGAATTAAAATTGTCTTTTCATCATCATCATGATGCGCTGATCCAATGGCGCAAAATCTGAAGACATATCCAGTTTCATTTATATCCTCTTCACATCGCAGCAGGTGGTCCCATTCATGATTTTTGAATGTCAGTGCCTTGCCGATATTATTTAAACCTGTGCAGACCTATGCGGATGAAAAATAGGCCCACAGGCAAGTGCAGTCAGCGCACACGCAGATTGTATGCACCACATGCGCGCACACAGACATGAATCATCCGCAGCCTTTGTCAAAGCGTGTACAGCTGCGCAGCGCTGGTGGCTGTGGTACCATTCAAAGCGCATGTCTTGTTTTGCGGAGGGGCTCCTGCCTGTATATGGGTGCAATGAAAAGACAAGGACACCCATGCTGTCAACGCACGCAGTGGGTGGGTGGTCGTTTGCCTGATCCAGAGCCACATAAAAGGAAGGCCAGCGCTCAAAAAAGTGCAAGAATTGAAAATACAAAAATACCGATCTTTTATTCCGATTTTCTTTGTGAATACAGATATAACCTGAACCTGTATTTACAGGTTAAATCGGCTAATAATCGGAATCGGTCAAACCCTAGTAAAAATCCTCATGACGACTTGAAAAATCAGACCTGTAAACAGCAGCCTATAACTTAGCAAGCAGCAACTTGCAAACCAAGAAAAACTTTGTTAACTCGCCCAAGCTGAGAAAATCAATTGTGCAAACAAAGAAAAACTTTGTTAACTCGCTAAAGCTGAGAAAAGCAATTGCAAGTGGCACCTGGCATTATTCCACGACAAGTATTCGAATTCCAGATTTTGATGGTTCCATTTTGGGATGATTAATCGATGCATCCGGATTGGATGTCTGAGATGATCCCTTTTGAGGAAGGGCGGAATTACCCCCTTGCTTAAGCATGGGCAAACCCCTCTCCATGTCCAGGAGAAAAAATAGAACATTCAAATGCCAGTCTGGTGAAGCATCTTTAGCATGTCTTGGCAACTAAAGTGAGAGACCCACTTTTTGCTGCCTTGATCCACCCGCATTTGACAACGAGAGCTACAACGCTTCTTCTGTTACGAATGCAAAAGAGGTAGATAATATTGTTATGTATGATTGCAATTCTAGCAAAAGAAAAGGCCTTTTCCAGTGTTGAATTCGATGACATAGATGATGACCAAAGCCACTAACCCTAACCTTAACCCTAAGCTAGAAAAAAATCAATTCCATGTTCAGATGCACCTTTCTCAACGATAGAAAAGGAATACTGTTTTGCAGAGAAGTCAAATTTTCCAACAGAGTTCTCCACAAAAATATCTTGCATTGAAATCTATTGGAAAATTTGATTTCTATGCACAACAGAATTCCTTTTCCATCGTTGAGAAAGGTGCATCTGAACATGGAATTGACTTTTTTCAAGCTTAAGGTTAGGGTTAGGGTTAGTGGCTTTGGCGCATACGACCGGATGTCTTCACCAGAGGATAAAGAGCTTAAAAATGTTGCCTTAAGGAGGTAGGTAGGTAGGAACTAACCAACTCCACTGCTGTATTTGCCACTAGGTGGTGCATATATCTGTCGCTCAGTCCTGGCTTGCTTTGACCCACTTGATGCTTTGTTGCCATTTTCTCCAGAATTGAACGTTATTGGCTGATGCCTTTTCTGTGCATTGGTTTCGTTTGCATTTGGGGCCTGAAACAGAAACAGGCCAGGCCAGACATTGTGAAAAATGGATTATATCAAAACAATGAAGGTACAAAACGATTATGGGAGATTCTTAACTCCATAAATGTTTATTTTGTGGAATATACTCCTCAGCAATGTTGTTAAAAATGGTGCAGAAAACATATGCTGAAGATTTGAACACATAACATTCTCCGTGATTATAGATTATGACTTCGATTAAATCCTGACATGACTTGGATAAATTGCAAAAAAATGTGATTTAGATGAAATAAAAATTATGACTTACATAAATTTCGAAAGTGACTAATTTTTAACGACTTAGACAAAAATTGCGACCAAGATAAATGACTTGGATAAATAACAAAAATTCTGACTTGGATAAGTTATCGCTAATTTTATTCAGATTTATCACATGGTTGCTACTGTTTTGAAAAATTGGAATTCCCTGAGTTTTCTAGGAGGATTTTCAGTTTTTTCCACGGTTGATATGGGTTCGAGATCAAGAATGGGTTGTTGAAAGAACAAAAAGATGTGGTGGAAAGAGAAATGGTCGAATGGGTCAAGACAAAAATGGGATGATGAAGACAAAAATGGCAAGACAAGAATGTTCCTCAGGTGTCATAATTGAAAATTCAAAAAAATGTAAACTAAAAAACAGAAATTTTTGGAAATTTTCAATTTTCCAGGGGTTTTTCCAAAAATCCCTGATATTTCCAGGTTTTACAGGTCACAAAAAAATTCCATGAGTATTCCAGGTTCTCCAGGTTGGTAGCAACCATGACTGGCGCGAAGCTGCACCGAGCCCCTTTGAAATTGGATGGCCCCCATATTAGCAGGCCCGGGAAAAATTTCCAATATTTATGAACAATAATTAACGGCAGCCAGCAGTGCTAAAAAAATCCACCCTTAAAGAATTGCAATGGAAACGTACATCACCCGATCCTTCCAATTTGGCAGCATCCTTTCCATTCCGGCTATCCTGCCTGACGTTCTTGGTCTTCCACGAGATTCCGATCTTCGACTTGTACGAAGGTGGATTATGAAAGAAGTCTTTTATCAGCGAATTGATGTTTGACGTCGTTTTCAGAGCAATCAACTTCAGTCGGTTCTCTTCCGTTTTCAATTCCTCCTGTGACTTATCTTTGAGAGTTTCACGCAATGTCTTCATGTAGCCCTGGCAATAGCGTGCCAAGTACTGTAGCCTGGATTGGGAAATAGTCGGAAAAATACACATGGTATCTCCTGCTGGCAACCAAGCATACATGGACAACTCTTGACAATATGGGATGAAACCTGTCAGCCAATGACGTCAATTTTTTCAAACATGGAGAAATAAAAATAATTGGCTTTTTTGACGTTTCGGGTTATTTTGAGATAATTTCACCCAGCTTTTTTGTTTCCAACGACAAAATCATAAAAATGGCACGAAACGTCCAGAAATGCAATGTTTGACTTTGATTTTGTTATGCACTAGCAAAAATTCCGGTGACAGGAGTCTCAGTCATTTGAGGCTTTTTACATAAAAAAAACAAAGTTGGCTCAAAATGGACTTAATGGACCTTTCTCTAGAAGATTTATCCTTTTGGTCGTCCTTTTAATCCGAAGAACGACTGATATCCTGCGCTTGGCTACGTCTTGGGCCAAAAATCAGAAAGGGGTTCTAGCCAACTAGCCAGAGACATAATGTCCCCAGGTGGCATGAAACGAAACAGTCGAAGATGTCAAAATGAGGTATGCAGTGTCATCACGGTTGATGCAAGTTTTACATTTTTAACACTGGGATATTCAACACAAAAAGTTTCACTCGGAAAAATTTGGCAATTATGGCAAGGTTTTTTATTGGGCCACCCTTAGCAAAAACTCAACTCTGCAGAAATTAACAATCCCTTTTTTATAGCCGTACTTGCAAATTGCAATTCAGATTTGCTTTAATATGGCACTTTTATTTCTACTGCCTGCATCAGAGTAAAAAGAAGGAAGAAATTTCTGAAGCAAGAGTCAAATGGGGAAAATGAAAATTCCATCATGCCTATCAGACACAGCAGGAAAATCAATAATCTGCTCATAAACGAGCATGAATGGGTCCTGCTATCCAAGAAAAAGTTTTTTTTTCCCTGTGTGCATTGCTTGTGTCGTTGTTTAAAATGCTCATTTTTTTTCTGGGCCTATGGGCCATGGAGATTGGGTGTGCATCCCATGACATTGAAGAGCATCACAATAATCCCCCACCTGTACGAACACAATCAGAATTTATTTTCTTAACTGACCTCTGTCTGAAATCTTTCAATCTATCCTTTTCGTCGTTCAGGAATTCTGGACACTGTTGCGCGAGTGAATGAAATGAGAAGAGGAGTGCTTCAATGTGAGAAAATTGTACGTTCGGTTCAACATCCTTGTCAAGTTCACCGCTTTCTTCGACCTTCGGGAAGTTCAGCACAGACTGAAAAACAAAGAGAACATTTATATTTATGGATAAAACACCGGTAAATGCCAGAGAAAATGAGGGCAACACATCAAATCTCCGATCATTGATAATTAGCACCAAAGGACCAAGAGCATTCTCTGAGAGGTCAGGCCAGCAGTCACTCATGGAACTTCCTGGAGATACCATTGGATAGCAACAAATTCCATGCAGAAGGCATGCACAAGACGAGTTTTTTTTTTGTTATTTGTAATTAGTAATACAAAATAATTTGCCCGGACACAGTCCTGCGCAAATCAGCAGGTGAACACCCTTGTCACATCGAGAAGAAGACAGCATGACAATAAAACCAACAAAGACAACTTGAGGGATCAAATTGACATAATAAATTGGTATGGTATCATGACTTATGTCTTTGTTAGCCGAGGGGAAGACTGCCCTGCAACCCCATGCAAAATATTCTTCAAGAAGGTGCTCACACTCAAATCCTCACCTTTCCCAAAAATCTCTGCATTTAAAGAGTTTTACTCGTTCACAGTTCTGACACTGAAAGAATACTTACCAACGTCCCTACAAGCACATCTGGTTCCCAACTTGAAATCGTGATCATCCCCTTTTTGTGCTCTTTTCAATCATATTTTATCTTCTGGCGAAATACCAAATGATTGGAAACAGGCGTTAATTACGCCCATCCCCAATAAAGGTAGCGATCCACACAAACCTGATGGATATAGACCAATTTCGATCACTTGCATTTCATCCAAAATGTTTGAACGAATCATTGCCGATAAAATTGAGACATTTCTCGACTCTATTTCCTTTTTTCATCCCAACCAATTCGGTTTCCGACGTAAAAATGTCTTGTGAAATGCAATTAGTCCTCTTTACGATGATTTAGCCCACTCGCTTGATGCCGGTATCCCAGTCGATGCAATTTTTCCTTGACCTAGCAAAGGCCTTCGACCTTGTCCCACATAATAAACTAATTGCCAAAATGCAGACCCCAGGTTTCCCATTAAATTTAGTCAACGTAGTGAAGTCCTTCTTGACAGACCGGACCCAACAAGCTTCATTCTCTGGAGTAATCTCTCAACCCAGTGTGGTTCCATCTGGAGTTCCTCAAGGAAGCGTTTTGGGGCCCCATCTTTTTCTAATTTATACAGGGTGTGCCAGCTGGACCTAGTGAATTTAACGTGGTTGTCGTTTTTTGTCTACCTTGATGACCATGAGAACTACCTTGATGTGCCTACTGCTCCCTGATCGTTTGATAGGTCGCCAGGGTGCAATTGAAATGCCAGCACGCTCCCCGGTCATAAACCCGATGGATTATGCCTGTGGGGATATCCGCCATCCGGCCCGGGAACATGTCTACAAAAACACAACCAAGCCAGCAAACATTCTGGAACTTCCAAGGAAAGATCGAGGTCAAAATCCACAGCATCCCTCGAAACCTGTGCGAACAGGTCTGCCTGAGTGTTGCCAGCAGACTCCAGCAGTCCATTGACGCTAGCGGACAACCATTCGAGCATCTTCGCATGCAAAATCGACAACTTAGCGCCGACAGTCGAAATTTACTAGGTCCAGCTGGCTCACCCTGTATAAACAACATTGCTGAACACCTTTCTTCATCACACGAATGTACGCTGATGATATTGTAATCTACAAATCTAATAACTCAAGCCTCAGATCTCGACACTCTCTCTTCTAGTCTTGCTGCAGTCCAATGCTGGTGCGACCACTGGAGTATGACCATCAATGCCAACAAAACATTTGTGATGCGTTTTGAAGGAAAAACCGCCCCGGTTCCCTTCCTCCCCCGTTGTATAAATTGGGGTCTTCGACCTTAGAAATTGTGAATTCAATTAAATACCTTGGTATCCACTTCAAAAATTATCTTAGTTGGACGGAGCATATTTACCTTACCATTAAAAAGGCCTCTGCTACTCTGGGTTATGTGTCCAGGAATCTTAGGGATGCCTCTGTTCATGTGAGAAAGCACGCCTACTTAACCCTTATACTTCCTTTGTTAGAGTACTCGTGCGCAGTCTGGGATCCTGCTAAGAAGTCAGACATTAATGCCCTAGAAAATTTTCAGCGCCGTGCAGCCAGGATTATTTCCGCTAAATATGATGCTCGAATTAGCTGCACAGGTATTTTGAGAGACCTTGATTTACCTACGCTGGCATCCCGTCGCAAAAAACGTAGGCTTAATCTGCTAGGTGAGTTTGTCTCTTGTAGCCTAAAATCTTCCCTGCCTTGTGCCTACTCATTAAAGCCAACACAACGTCGAACTGACAATGGCCTGAGCCTTCAACATAGTTTATGCAAACGCAACATTCTAGCCCATTCTTTTTCCCCCGAACTATCCTCGACTGGAATGGTCTTCGGCCTGATTCGCCCACAATCCTTCATTTTCTTCGTCGGATGCCAGCAGGTCACACCAGCTAAAATTTATGCCACAGGCTTACTGGCCTTTTGTGTTTGTCTGTTTTTATGAAAGAGTGCTGTTTATCAGCGTATAATTGTCGTTTTCCTTTTTTTCATGACTGTTTGTCCTTGTGTTGTCCACCCTCCACCACTCTATTTGTGGAGGTGTAAGATTGAAAATAAATAAAAAAATAAAAATCATGCCTGCCACTGTAAGAAGGGGGAAGCAAACTTTCCTTGATTTTTGACCAACCAGCAACATTGTTTAAACCTTGGAAAAGACCCATCAGCCTAGAAACCCTTCTACGTTTAGCCAAGGAATTCCATCCTGGATCAGATGGCTGGCATTCACGGAATGGGTATGCCAGGTTGATTCCAATTTTCTAGGAAGAAATTTCGCTTCCCAGGGGGTACAGTCCAGTTTTTCCAGGGTTGAGCAGGCTCCAGTCCCATGTGTCCATGAGCATCAGAATACTGAAATTGCAGAGGCGCAAGGAACCAGCCACGCAGCCAGGATCCAAAGAGCAGAAGATGCGGTAAAAAGTACTTCATCACAGCAAAGAGCTATTGACCATGTTGTTTTTTCCAAAAATGCCAGAATTTTACAGGTTTTCCAGGGCCACCAAAAATTTCCAAGTATTCCAGGTGGTCCAGCTTAGCAACATGAAATGCTAGCGTTTCTAAAAACAGGCTAGAGCACATTCCTGTCTCTGACAGTGGTGAGATCCAGTGAAGTTTACCTTCTCTCAGAGTTTTGTCAAAAACGGTGGGTGAAATAACCATGCCATTCCAGAGCTATTTCTCCGTCTGGATCACACAACCATGAACATCCATCAAAAGGCCCAATTATCTGTCCAATGACTTTGCTTCAGAATCTCTCTTGCCATGAAGAAATATTTTAAGCCAAACTTCTCATAGCATTTTTTCCATTATTGAAAAATGCAAAATTTTGAGAGAATCACTCTTGTAACTTTCCAAACATTGATGGAGTTCCTGCCCCAGAACCACATCACACTTTCACACCTGCAGACAAAACAGAATTGGCTTCCTAAAAGGTTAAAAGTGTCTAATGGATAAATAGCACTGGCACTATAAACTTCGGAGTACTCACCAAAAGAATTGAAAATATCTGTGAAACGGATTCTGTGGCATTTTCCAACTGGCCGCAATACTGAGAGAGTTCTCCAAATGTTTGGAACATTTCCAGCTGGAGCAAGCTTCCCTTTTCGTAACTCAACACCACATCAGAGAGAGACAAAACATGCCTGATGAAACATTCCACCAACTTCGTCGATTTGATCTGCGACTGTGTGACGAGAAAAGATAAGAATTTAAAATTAGAATTTTTCATCAGTTCTCGAATGGAGAGTTTGGGATTCTGATTGGATGAATTGGAACTGTTTAATAATTGGATTTTGATTGGATGAAATGGAACTGTTTTATAATAATTATTTCACAGGTTGTTGATCCAGCTGGAAAAAAGTGATAAGTCAATATCTGTAAGCCAGTGCCCAAAATGACCCATCACATTTATTTTCCTGGGAATTTGTCGAACCAAATGTGAAAAACTGGCAAGAGATTCTGCCCATGGGTATGCAAAGGACAAGTATAGTGTGCAAACATTTTTCCAAAATGGGAGTTTGTCGAACTGGTCGAAGAAATTTGCCGAGTTTTTTGATTATCTGAATGCTGCAGGGAAGTTAGTGATATTTTTTTGGGATGAGGTTTTGAGTAAGGACTGCA
Source organism: Sinentomon sp. SZTP_YWyxl (assembly GCA_030068105.1). Lineage (NCBI taxonomy): Eukaryota > Metazoa > Arthropoda > Protura > Sinentomata > Sinentomidae > Sinentomon > Sinentomon sp. SZTP_YWyxl. Next base: position 7,551 of record JASGXE010005104.1, on the reverse strand, counting down.
CAAGGGAGCTTCTCCTTGTCTAGGCAGGTTAATGCTTTTGAGGGGTGAGCACTCCAGGTGCCCCGAATTGTGGCGGAAGGCCACCTGCAGGTTTTGGGATGACATTCCAGCAGGTTCCAGTGGGCAGCAGCCAGGCCGTTACCACTTGGGGTACAAGCAAGAACAGCTGAGTGCTGATGAATCACAAACGGAATGGTTCACGAGATAATGTTTCTCAACCAGTGCTGGCAGCACTAACTATTATTATTTGCAATACTGCCACTAATGCATTGGTGGCAGGCGTGAAACAGGGTACACGCTCCCTCGTTCAACATTAATGACAAGAGCGAGAACACATTAACAAACACAGCGACAACCATTCATCACAAACAGAAATAAATGAACAAAAAGGACATGGGTTTCACAACAACACAAAAGTGTGAGTGGAGAAGAAGAAACAAGAACATTTATTGTGCAATACCTGTGACAGCTTTGCATGTTACGATAATGTGCGACCTGGGGTCAAGGCTATTCCAGTCTCGGATAGTTTTTGGAAAAAAGGAGTTAAAGTGCACATTTAAGTGGCTGACCGGGCTTAGTAACAACATTATACCTGCACCGATCATCCCTTTTTGGTATTTTTTAGCATTATCACCTTAGAGTGGAGTCATATTTATAAAGGGGATAATATTCTTTACAAATTGAAACATGCTGGTGCCCATAATGCAAAAAAGAGATACAGAGCAAGGAAACGTGTCTTACAGAGAGAAGGGAGGATGCAACGCTGGCTGCTCTGACAAACTGAACAACAGAATCCCTGTCTTTCAGCAAAACAGATGCACTGCTCCCGTCTGATGACGATTCCGGTTCAATTTTCAAGTGAGAGCAGACCATGTCGTAGAGACGCTGTTGACTGCTCAAGCTCTGCCCCTTTGAGGTCAACGACAGAATAGAAATCAGCGTTGGAAACTCATCCGAACTGATCTCCTGAAAAGAGAAGAAAAAACATGCTTTTGGGGAGAAAAACCAACGGAGACTGAAGAAATATCAGGGCCAGTAGAGAAACCAACAGATGCAGTAACATCGAGATTGGTTAAAGGTGCAGTTCCATTGTGTCAATTTTGACGTCACTTTCAAAGTCTCCTCGTCATTAAATGGCAGGGTGTTATCAATTCTAGCTGTCACATCAATGGATACAAATGGGACCCTCTTTCATCGCCATTTTACCTGGATGACAGTGACAAAGCCCAGACTGCGTCATTGATAAGCACCACGATGATACAGCTAAAATAGCATTACGAGACGGTTGAGCACGACATACCGTTGTTCAAGGATAATGCACTGGGCCTGCAAACTTATAGAGGCAGTCAGTCATTTGATGACAAAGATGCGTCAAACATGACATGATGGAATTGCACCTTTAGTAACTGAAAAAGTCTGATTGGTCAGTGGTTGCGTCATTTTGGCAATTCGAATTCCAAACTTGGTTACAACAAAAATGTCTAATATCGAAAATGCTACAAAACGGCAAATAACACAACATGCTTTCTATTCCACATAAGCGCACAATAAAAGATGAATGGAAAATATGGATAAGTGAAGAATGAATCTGGATATCATGAAAATCTGCAATGACCTGGAAATCCACAGAAAGGATAAGTGGGCCTAAAAATATTCAGGCATCAGTTCACCAAATTCCCTGATTGTTAATCAGTTCAGCAATCCAAACCTTGAAAAGTTTCTCGGACTCGTCCCAGATGGTCTCTTCAACTTCCGCGGACGACAACTCACTGGTCGAGGCTTTCAGTTTACCCAGCAAGAATTGCAACACCCGACTTCGGATGAGGGCATCTTCGCCAGTTGTAACTTGAGCAAAAAGGCCGACAACGGTGCCTGAAAGAAAGGAAGGAGTTCGGTAAAATTGCTGCCTAACGTCAGAGTCATAAAACGGTCAGACCGGAAAAAGAAACTTCCAACTTCCCAAGCTCCCTCAGCGGTAAGACAGCATGATAAAACCTGTTTCCCAATTCCAGGAAATTTAATAACATCATCCCTTTTTGGTAAAGTTCCAGTTTTAGGTCTTTCTGTAATTGTATTTCATTGGACTTCTGAACATACTGGAAGGGAACACATCGGTACATGAAATACCTCCCAACTCATTGGCAAGTAAAGCATTGCCAATGGATGCATTTACATCATACGATCAATAGATCTGGAGAGTGTAGGTAATCTAACCTAACCTAATCATTGGTTCCACACTTTCTTTTACCTTCGTTCAATCTTTTTGTGTAAATTTTAAGGGGGGGGGGGAAACCATGGGTTTTTGTAAAAAAGTGGGAAAAAGATGTTTTTTTTTTTCTTTTTATGTTCATGTTATAGCCCAGACTTTGTCATTTCCAAAACTCACTTCAGATTTTCTATAACTTAAATAGTTTTCAAGATAGAGCCGATTATCTGAAACTCAGTCGCATTGGTTTTCTTGCATTCTCGACACAAACATAAGCGGTTTTCTCGCATTTCTCTTTTTTCAAAAAGCGAAAGCATTCAAAATGCATCTCCTCCCACAATTTTTCATGAAAAATGTTCAAATTTGGTGTAATGGACCAATTTTTCATGAGGAAACCGAAAATAGAGCCCATTTTAAGTTTTAAGCTCTATTTTTGGTTTTATTAGCTTGCGACTGCAGAAAAGCTGCTTAATATTATTAGGCGCTCAGCGACAGTACGGTCACGCTTATTCTGCAATAAATTAAAATCCGGATCCAAATTGGCAAAAATGGCTCTTTGGTACTTTTCTCCCACTGGTTGAAATATGGCTTCATTCTGCCAGACGGTTTGGAGGAGATGCATTTTTGCCGGCGGCCTTTTTCGTGCCTGTTTGCCCGTAACTCCGGTGTGAGGCACATACATGGACATGTCAAGACATCAATCTTCATCGTTTTTTATGCTCTCTTCACCTGCAAAATCAAAAAAAAAAAAATCCGCCGAGAAACAAAAAAGTTCGACACGTAGGGTTTACCCCCCCATCCAATGCATGCACTCCACACATTAGAAATGCAGCCGAAAATCACTAAAAATATTGTAGGTACGGCATGCTGTGATGACTGTTTGTGATGAAAGAGATGCACGAGGCGTGGTGTGGTGGTGAGGATCAAAAGGTGACAACCGGTGTATGAGTGAGGCAGAAATGAGGTTGCAGTTAAAGGTAAGACAAGGACATGTAGTATGGAAGCATGGAAGTCCAGTTTTCAGCAAATTCCCAAACGTTCTAAGTTTCTCCATGCAAGGTTACCCCCACCCCGAGACAATCATCCAAGGCCGTGAAAGACAATTGAAGCACGTGCACCACGAACGGTGGTGCACGTGCGTGAACGGTTTTAAGTCATGAAAGACAACCAGTTGGGTACCTTACCTTTGGCATCGGTGCTGAACAGCGACATGATCGACCTGTTTACAGTCTGTATTTCAGACGCATCATCAGACTGGAGTAACTGAGCCATCACTTCGGCTATCTTCGGAACGTATCGTCGACTATCCTTGCATATCGTCGGCAAATCACGGATGACTTGTTTACGGATCTAGGGTGAAGAATGGAGAAAATGATTGGTTCTCCGAGAAACATTTTTGATGGCAATCATCCAGTAGGTAGGATGCTACTAAACTGTCAGTTATTACCTGAATAGAGGCCATACGCTCAACACCAGTAGCAGAGAACACTGTAGTTTGGCTCAAAAAAGGCTCCAGATCAGCGACCAAAATGTCGTCTCCGACGGAATCTACTTGTGTTGATCCGAAAATGGCCTCCATTCAGTTTATTACTGACATCGTTTGCAAAACTAATCGTGGCACCAGACAAAAATTTGCTACTTACTAAACTAGGGAGCCAATTACTGCCTTCACCGACTTAACCTAAACACTCATTTACTGATCTTTGGAGGAACTCTTCGCCTGGGCTTATTCGACATGTTTTGCTCTTTCATTCAATCCTGTTTGGCATATCAGCTTCAACAATTTTCTGAGCCACTTGCCTAAAGCTGAATTGTTTTTTCTTTTTCATAAAATAATTTCTGCGCATACCCATATCACGAATGGGAATATCAGGAAACATCATGAAATTCAATAATAATAAAAAAAACTCGTAAAATTGGCTCTAAGTCAATTTTTGATGAGTTTGTTGTTGTTTCGTGGCGAAAATAAGTCACTGATGAAAAATTTTTATGTTTGAGGTGTTGACCAGCACCGAAAACTGTTTCAACATTCCAACTGAGGGTTCAAGCTATGCAAGGACCAAACACCTTGATACTTACCTGACAAAGCTGTCCTCTCATGTGGCAACTGATGAAGTGTGATGGGATAGACAGAAACTAAGTTGCGATTTCTGGAAATTTGACCAAACATGCCCTTTTTTTTGTAATAAATCGTGTAGGTGTTGAAATAGTCACAATTATTTGCGACTGAAGGAGCATTCGATAAAATTGAATTGAACTCTGGCTCCGTCAGCTGGATTTCAACAAAATTTTCCACATAATTCACAACATTTATTTGCAGAATGTTTTGAGGGAAAGCTCAACAACTCCTGCACGAGTTTCAAAAGTTCTGTCATTTAAGCAACACACATGCCATTATAACATCTGATAAAAAAATTAAAATCATCATCTTACCGACACATCCTCATCTTCACACAGATCCAAAAGGGCATTGAATGACTGCTCGGCTAGATCTGGGAAATGTCTGAAGAAGCAAGTTATGAACTGAGATGCCAGTCGCTTCTCTTTTTCCGAACCTTTTACCGCTTCCAAAAGCTGGAGATACTTGGCTTCATGCTGAAATAATGGAAAAAATAGGTAAATAAACTAGGCCTACATCGAGAGATCTGACATGGTTAGGCCGAAACCAGGGCTGATCTAGAGTTACGGATTTGCGGCCTGCATGGGTTATACATTTTCAGGAACCGAGACATGCCACACCCGTACCCATCAACCCAACTCATGAGTCCACACACACGCTGAGGAAATCTCTCAAATTTTTACCCATCTGCAGCCATGCTGTCCCTTAAAAAAATCAATTCGTCGGTTACATTTTACAAAATTTTAACAGAAATATCGTGTCAGCATAATTGGTAGAATTGTTGCGAAAAAAAATTTGGTCTGAGACATGCTTAACAATTTTATCCCGGAGTTGTGCACTTTTGGGGTGCCTATTTGAACACTCCTCTAAACTTGGGAAAAACCTTACGATTTTTTAGTTGTTACCGGCGATTTATTTATCAGAATGGAAAAACCTACTCATGGCGCCTGTGAGTCAGGGATGGGCAAGGTAGGGTACCTTAGAGAGGGGGTAAAGGGGTCTACGACGGGGGGGGGGTTTAGGGCACCGAAAATGCAGGGGTCTGGGGGGCGGCAGCCCCCCAGTATGGGGGGTCTGGGGGGCCGTGCCCCCAGCGGGGGTCCAGGGGGCAGTGCCCCCGGCAGGGGGTTTGGGGGGCAGCGTCCCCCAAAAGCTGAAGCTTTTTTGAAAAATTAGGTGTCCTCAGATGCCATTTTACGACATTTCATGTCCTTTTTTTCTTATTCTGGAGGGTTTGCAGTCGCAATAGATGGAGCAAGGAAATAACTGTCAGACACGACTTTCTGGATGAGTTTTTTTCATTTTACCATTTTCTGTAAATCAAACCAGAAAGTACAAAAGAAACAGAATGTTGCTATTGAAGTCCTAGGGCACACACCAGGACTTTGGCCAAGGGTCCGCTCGGAAAAAGGCTAGGGGGTAACATCGGCCGAAGGTCGAGGTTACCCCCCCTTATCCTTTTTCCGGCAGGGGAATCAAAACAGGAATCACAAAAGAAACAGAATGTTGCTATTGAAGTCCTTCCTGGTATGTGCAGGACACACGAGGACTTTGGCCAATGGTACCCTTGGAAAAAGGCTAGGGGGGTAACCTAAGCCAAAGGCCGAGGTTACCCCCTGGCCTTTTTCCGGCAGGGGAATCAAAAAGGAAGTAGGTACAAAAGAAACAGAATGTTGCTATTGAAGTCCTTCCTGGTGTGTGCACCAGGAAGGACTTCAATAGCAACATTCTAGGGTGGGGCGTAGGGGGGTAACCTCGGCCAAAGGCCGAGGTTACCCCCCTAGCCTTTTTCCGGCAGGGGAATCAAAACAGAAAGTACAAAAGAAACAATGTTGCTACCTATTGAAGTCCTGGTGTGTGCCCTGCACACACCAGGACTCTTTTCCCACCTTTTTCCGACGGTACCCTTGGCCTTAAGGCCAAGGGTACCGTAGGAAAAAGGCTTGGGGGGTAACCTCGGCCGAAGACGGGGGGGTAACCCCCCCTACCCCCAACCCTGCTGTGAGTTCAAATGCAATCCATAGACGTTTCCGATCCACATCGATGAAGGACACCAGTCGGTATCCAAATCGCACCCTCTTATGCAAAACTCGTCTGCATCCAATCATACCCACGTGTGGCCCCAAATGACTTATCAACACCCAGCGATGTATGCCTGCCCATGCAGACCTTTATGACAGACGACTTAGCACTCTATTTCATGATTTCACTAGGTGCCAAACTATTTGCATTCACCTTAACACCTTGTTTGCACATTTGGGTGCGTTTTTAGGCAGAAAATTCTCGGCTAAAATGTGATGCGTTAAGTTTAGCAACAGTATTGTTGGCGTAACACAGATTTTGATAAATCCAAGGTGAACGGCCACCTTGCGAAAAGCCTTACAACTCGGCAGATGTCTGGCCACACTTATTTTCCCTTTATCACTCGCGTTTGACAGACAGGCAGGAAGAGGGTGGTTAGAATGGATCGTCTGCAACACTGGGTGTGATGTCCAATTTACGCCAGAAATTTAATCCATTCAGAGAATCAGCTTGGCGGAAACATTTTTCAGATTGAATCATGTTGCAATGTTCATTTAGATCATCATGATTAAATCATTTTGCAATGTTGACTTACTTTCGCAGAAAAATGTGAACACAAGCAACTTTATTACAATCAAATTTCTGGTGTATGTCGGTTGTTGGGGGCAAATCGGGTCAAGGAGCAGGCTGTCAGAGTTGTCATGAAAATGCAGGTGAAGCATCCATTTGTTTTCTACTTCACCTAAATCTAATCGGAAACAAACCGGCAGTTCAGTTTGGTCAACTTACTTCCGTGATATTTCCCTTCTTTGAACTGTCGTCGAGAACATCATAGATTTCGTACAGCTTCTCCACATTTGGAATTTCAACAGCCATTTTCACAAAGCATACACATTCGCTAGGCTTTGTTGACTTTAAAAAGAAAAATAAGGTGTAAGGCTCTGGCTGATATTGAAAAATAAGGTTCACAGAATAAGACCTGTATATGGTGATCCTAAAATTGATGATGCGTGTTGTTGGTTTCCAAAAATGATAAAAAGAAGAGTGTGGGTCAGAAAGGTACAGATGGAAGGGGCAAAGGAACAACTGCAAACAGGGCCGGTTTCAGGCATAGTCGACGTAGGCAGCCGCCTACGTCTAAAAGAAATGGATGGCCATCTACGTCCCAAACAAAAAAATCTTACAACTTCTCGTGCGCTGATTG
>JASGXE010005103.1:0-24673 GCA_030068105.1 Sinentomon sp. SZTP_YWyxl | reverse complement strand
TTGGGATAGGTACATTGATTACCTACTCAATTTATGGAACTCTGAGTTCCCTGTTCCCTGCCATTTTGGGGAAATGCCATCATAAGAAGATGGAGTTGGGAGGATGTCTATTGATTTCCTTGAGCGTTGACTGAAAACAGGAAATTACCTACAGCTTCAGTTAAGGGCTTATGCCCGTCACAGGATTGAGAACTTCCTCATTGAACGAATACCTTGATATTGTTGGCTTCCGTCAGCAGATAATGCCAAAGGGTAAATCTGGTCATGGCATTTTGGCAAATGCATGGACAAATTAAATTTGCCAGTGTCACTGGAGGACATTTGTGGGAGATTTCATCAGAAGCTTCGAATGGAACAGAACATATTTTGCCGTGCAGTGGATGCAGCTCTGTCATGGAAAAGATGTCTCTAGTCTCTGGTGTTCAGATATGAGGCAGTGTTGAAGTTCAAAGTTTATTTGTGTTGATGTCATTGCCATGCTACCTAATTCATCTGGTCGATTGTTATCGTCGGACCTCCTAATTGGGGATTAATTTGACTGGGCTGCTCTTTAAAGCCTTGGTGAACCGAAAGTGTTGTTAGTTGATGCTTCATTTTGGGTTGGCAAGAGACGTCGAGGGAAGAGCCCACGTAAAAGAAAGGGTAAGTCCTGTTTACAGCATATTATTATGTTAACTGGTTTAAATAATTTTATGTTGGTGGTGTGGGGTTGATATGCCTCAACTGCAGGCAAAATGAGTTGTCTTGGTGACGTTGATAGCAATTTTGACAGATCAATTCGTTCCATGATTTGGCACAATTTTTGGCCGTTCTGTTCCTGTTGTTTAGCCTCTTGACTCACATCCATGAAGTTGTCTCCAAATTCAAACTCGGAAATCAGGGATGTCCAATTGGTTTTTTAATTTTTTTTAAAGTCATGATTTTTTTTCGCATTGTTCTATGCACTATTCATGACCAAGATTGGACACACAGGCGCAGAACACCATATTCTAGTGAACATTCAGGCCATTTTCCCCACAACTCCCACATAGTGACCTTTGAGGGTCAGGAGTCAATTTGAACGGCCCAGCCGTTTTTGACATTTAACTTTTGATTTTTTTTAAGAAATTTGGCAAGCAGGTCCAGAATAACAATCTCTAGGGAACGATCAGACCAGTTTTTTCATTTTCACTGCCATCCCCCACTTAGGTAGGCTACCTAGTGACCTTTTATGGTCAGGGGTCAATTTGAACGGCCCGGTCGTTTTTTAACATCTGAATTTTTTCACCAAATTTTGCAAGCAGGTCCACATGAATAATCTCTAGGGAACGTTCAGATGAGTTTTTCCATTTACACCACCATCCCTCACAAAGTGACCGTTAGGGATCAGGGGTCACTTTGAATGGCCCGGTCATTTTTGAGATTTTAACTTTTGAAATGTGTCACCAAATTTGGCAAGCAGGTCCCGAATAATTTTTATCTCTGGGAACGTTCAGATCAGATTTTACAGTTACACCACCATTCCCAGGTCAGGGGTTACTTCGAATGGCCTGGTTGTTTTTGGACATTTCACTTCTGAATTTTTCATCAAATTTGACAAGCAGGCCAGAATAATCTCCAGGGAAATCAAATCAGTTTTTTTCATTTTCACCACCACTCCCCACATAGGTAGTGACCTTTTGGGTCAGGAGTCACTTTGAATGGCCCGGTCGATTTTTTGATATTAAACTTTAAAACCAGAATGGAAAAACTGGTTTGACCGTTCCTCAGAGATTAATTTGCTTGCCAAATTTGGTAAAAAAAAAATCAAAAGTTAAATGTCAAAGAACGAGCAGGTCGTTCGACGTGACCCCTGGGTCCCTGAAGGTCACTATGTAGGTAGGGGGTGGTGGTGAAAATGAAAAACTGGTCTGAACGTTCCCTAGAGATTATTATTCTGGACCTGTGTGCAAAATTTGGTGAAAAAAAATCAAAAATTACCGAAATGTCAAAAAAGCACCGTGACGTTCAAAGTGACCCCTGACCCATATGGGTCACTGTGTATTATTCTGGTTACCTACCTATGTATTATTCTGGACCTGCTTGCAAAATTTGGTGAAAAAATTCAAAAATTAAATGTCAAAAAAGGACAGTGATGTTCAAAGTGACCTTGGAAAAGGAACACTGTTGTGCATAGAAATCAAATTTTCCAACAGAATTCTACACATTTGTGATTTTTATTTATTTATTACCATGGTTTCTTTTAATTATTTTATGAAATGAAATCTGTTGGAAAATTTGATTTCCATGCACAACAGTATTCCTTTTCCATCGTTGAGATGGGTGAATCTGAACATGGAATTGACTTTTTCTCGGGTGAGTGGCTTTGGTGCATACGACCGATACCTTCTCATCCCTGATTGTTTCCGCTGCAAAAACAACTGTACCTACACACTCCCCAGTGATCAGACAAATCCTGGAAAACCTGGGAAAGTCAGGGAATTTACCTAGTGGGCCAGAGAATATCAGGGAAAATGGCTGAATACCCTAGAACTTCAGGGAAAAGCCACAGCGAGGTCGTTTATTATTTTCGTATCGATAATCTGTAATTTTTCTTTTCTGTGGTGCGATGTTTTGTGTAGATTGGCCTGTGTCTCACTCAACAATCAGTCTGTTTTTGCATCTTCCCAAGTGACACAAAAAGGCTTTCGCAAAATTAGGCAGCTTGTTGTCCCACCAACCAACTTTGCAACCTTCGACAGAATCTGATATTTGATAGAATGGGATTTATTTTGAATTTACTCATAGATTCACCCACTGAGACAGCATTCGAGCTGGGATTCGGATTCATGCAAATAGATTCGGGTTTGGATTCGAAATCTGGTAATCTTCAGGGTTCGAGTTGGATTAAGACGTGCTCAAGTTCTTCCCTGCATGAAAAAGTTTCTGGATAGCAGTTTACGAGAAGGCACTGCCCGATACCCAATCTGTCGGCAGTTCGCAATTCGCTGATGAATGAACTTTTGTCCAAATTAGCATTTGAGCATGTAGCATGCCCCTGCTGGAGCCCTCTCTTTTAATTAAGGTTTCGGGTTATGTCGTTTTAAGGGGGGACACAATTGCACGACAACAGGGAAACATTTGCAGAAAAAGCTGTACTCTTTGCCGTCAATTGTTGTGTCCCCCCTTTGGCTCCTACAGACGGTACAGGGTGTGCTTTTTCTCTGTCGTGCATTTGTGTACTCCTCAAACAGTTTTCTTTTGCATTTTCATAGCAACACGATTCGTTGCAAAATACGATACTGCCTGCAATATTTTTCTCATTCTGTATCTATAATTGCGGACTCAGCAAATCATGGGGTGTAGTCGCTTTAAAGTCGCGCGGGGAGGTCAGGTTAGGTTGGATTGAATTCGATTAGGTCGAGGTTGTTAAGGTTAATTTTGCACTGCACAGAGAACCCTAACCTGACCTAACCGAACCTAACACATGCCAACTTCCTTTCCTAACCTATCCTAACGACCCAACCTATCCTATAACTTCCTAACCAAAGCGCCTATCCTACCAACCGACTACCTACCCTCCAGAGAAAAGTCACACCCTGTGCCGTATGCTAGTGCCAAAGGGGGGACACAATTGCACGGCTTAGGGTGCTGCTGTTTTCTGAAAATGTTTCCCTGCGTTCATGCAATGATGTCCCCCCCCCCGTATAAATGACTTTACCCAAGGTTTCAAACAAGCATGCCAATATCTCCTTTTCTGCATGGTCTACCTACTTCAAGATTTCGTTATCCGTTTGCTGAAGAAATTTGTGAGGTCATCATCTGCCGAGAGAAAGTGACAGAAACCCCAGGTCTGCTGAACACTCTGAAATCTGAATTTTGAAGACAAAGATGTTCTTTGCTTGCCCATATCAGAAGGTTGATGTCTGTGTCACCACAAGAAAAAGTTTCAATGATGTCCAAAAATATGAAATTTGAAAACATGATATGTATGCAAAATTTTAGTTTTCTGCTTCTTCTTATTTTGGCAGCTCGGTTGGAAAAATTACAATTTATTGTAAAAAACAAGCAGTTTTTGTTTTTCCAACCTGAACTTTGATTGCTGGCCGCGACAGTTCCCTGCCTCGGGACTTTATGGGACCATTTTTTTAAACGAAGCCCATCTTTTCGGCCGCGGATTCTTCTTTTCTTTTTGTGTACAAAATTGCATTTGAAAAGAAAATAATCCACGGCCTAAAAGATGGGCTTCGTTTAAAAAATCGGCCCAGTGAGTGAATTATACCATTCTGGTAAAGCATCATCCAAGGCATGCGTCTCAAAAGAACCTGTTTGGCATGTTTATTGCTGAAGGCAGCAGATTTATTGATTTAACAAATTTCCAGGATTTCATTTCCATTGTTTACTTTCACGTTTCACTTCATTTGCCTGCTTTTCGTAACAGTTTTCACGCATTATGAAACTTTGACTGCTCTACTATACTCGAAGGTTAACCACTCAGCTAATTTCAGATTTTATCTTAATTTCGTTTCAGTTCTTATTTTATTCTTCCTTTCAGGTTTAATTTTGTTTTATTTTTGTCGTTTCAGGTTTTATTTTCTAGTCCATTTCAGGCTGGGATGCTGTTTTGACTTCTCCTGAACGTTTAAAACCCTTTGTACATGACTGCATTCTAAAAAAAATGGATACGTTACAATTGGATAGATAAGATAGATATTTGCAAAGTTTTTTGCACTTGTACTCCACAGTGGGTCAGAGAGTGTGTCACAAGTTTTGCATGTGTCACAAGTTGTGACTTGTGAGTGTTCTGTTGATGTTATTGTGTTGATGAGTCGGGGCATTGGCTAACAGACAGGTTGAGGAAATGGTTGAAGAAATGGTTGAGGCAATGGCTGCCAGCCAGAGTGGCCCTCCTCGCCGAGCCACCGGCCTGTATGGCTGTCAGTATAGATGGCGGTTGATGATGATGATTTCTGTTACCCTGAAGCAAAACAGAATTTGAATTAAAAAAAATCCATTTTCCTGCAACAGAACAAAAGATTTAACATAGAAAAGGAAATTTTCGTATTTTCCGTCTCTGGTTGAGGGTGAATCAGAATGTGCAAACGCATTGGAGGGAAACGCGGGTATTCCCGGCAGTTCAAAACGATACTTTGCTCATCATGTGTGGCCTGAAAATCGCGCAATGCGTTTGTTCAGTGATGTTGACGCGAAAGTCGCATCGCGAGACCATTTGAATGACCTTTGAATCGGCAACCATTGAATAGACGGTAACAGTTCGGAACACCTGCCGACATTGAACTGAACGAGTCATCAGTGTCATCACCATTGCTCTCTGATATACTAAAAGCAAACTAAACCTAACCTAACCTGACCTAACCCAACCTAACCTGTTCTAACACACCTATCCTAACCTATCCTACCCTACCACATCGTCCTCATCTTCCTATCCTATTTTAGTTGCTTGAGCGTGCATGAAAACTCGTCCAGTTCAACTTTTTTCAGATGTCGGCAGGTATTCCGAACTGCAACCGAATAGACACTGCCAACAATCAGCACATTTGTTGTGACAAAAGTTATGGCCCTGGACGATCTCACACTTTTCCCTTTTTGTCTCAAAACTTTGTCATCCGGTTTGCCTGGCTTTGCCAAAGTTTCCCGTCCGCGCCCCGCAGATGCCTGCGGGTGCAGCGCTTCGGAACAACCTGTTCATCCAAAGTTTTTGCCAAGTAAAGCAATGTGGGACTCATTCTCTTCACCAATTTTGGTTGTCATGGGGGATTATTTCTTTTTCTTGGCCAAGGGTGCTTTCTTTTCTGTCCTGAGCCACCGGAAATGAGCTTGAATGATTTTCGGATCAATTTGCTTTGATCACATTTTCGGTCAGGTCCCATGATGGCGCCATATATCTCACAGCCACATCACTGGACGTCTGTTCAGTGTTCTTTCTCAACATTTCTCACCCTCCTGTCCATCCGTGTCGAGTGGTGTTCTGTCTGGCTGGGGTGCACCGGCAACAAGATTGCTTTCCCATTCCCTTGGTCATGCTTGAGTGACAAAAACCGGTTTGCTTGGATTTGCTTTCTGTTGATCTCACGACACTCCCACTCGGTTTCGTTCACTGTTTCCCAGCAATCTGCTTCTTGACAGGGTGCTTTGTCAGGATTCCAACAATCGGGGCTGTTGTTCGACATTGCAACAACAAAAGCCATTCCTTTGGCATGGTGTTCCCTCCACCTTGAGCATGGTTTTGTCATCTTTGTCGACGTGGAAAATGAATGGTGTTTCATTTTCGTCAAGTGATCAAGGAGGGAACTTTTATTTCTGCGGAATGTTTTTTTTTTTCATTTTAATTCCTAAAATTTATTTTTCATCGAAATATTTGGTCTTGCGTGCTGTGCGTATTTCCCTGACAAAAACTCACAGAAAAAGCACACGACAGAAACCAAGAATGGCAAGGGCGAAGTGTCTTCTTGGAGTTTTGGGATCCGAAACCTCATTTCATTTAAAGGCACGCGAATTGCTTCGCGCTCCATTGATTTTAAGCAAAACTTTGATTTCTGGCAGTTGTTCTCTCCCCAGATGGATGTCTCCAGTCGGGCCTCTTATGGCACAATCCATAAGCAGAACCAAGGGAATTTCTTTCAACACATTCCCGGAAGTAAACCGCGTTTTTCCGATTTTTGCGAAAAGAAAAACGAGACTCCTTGGGGAAAAGGAATCAATTGCACAAAATTCAACCGTTTTCACTGAAATTGTCCATTCGCATTCTTCGATCGAATGGACACGGACCAGAGGAAACTTCTGGAAAAGAAAGAGAATGCCATGGGGGCAGAGACCCGCTGTTGATCTGCACCATGATGGCCCCGCAAATTTGGCAGTTTGTGCTGACTGACAATGCTCGGCAGTTTGTGCTGACTGACAATGTTTGGCAGTTTGTGCTGACTGACAATGTTTGGCAGTTTGTGCTGACTGACAATGTTTGGCAGTTTGTGCTGACTGACAATGTTTGGCAGTTTGTGCGACTCGAGGTTGGGGAATTGCGGATGGATGCAGATGCTTCGCTTTTGCGAGGAAATCTCCCCGGAACTCATCCGTAAACGGCAGGCAAAAACAGTTTTCATCAACCCTGTACTGTGTCTTGGCTTGGAGGCAATGCACGGTCTTTCCCACTCCCTTTCTGCAGCATAAAAGCGTTCCATATTGCGCATTTTATTATCATTTTGTGGTCGTCCTGGTGTGGGAATAAGCATTGAGACCAGGGACTCCTTAGCGGCCTGCACCACCTGCGCAATACATAAAACATATCTGGTGAACAACAGAATGTTAAAACCTGCAAGATGTTTGCAGCACAGGGCAACAATGAACTCTTCTCGGGGAATGCCACGGAATGCGCATATTGTGTTGCATCATTTTGCGTCTGCAGGCATGTGGATCACATTGCTCATCACTTTCGCGAACTCTAGATGGGATGAGCGATTGCAAAATGCGAAAGTGTTCCGGAAGTGGGTTCACTTTTTATTTCATTTTCTGGTGACGGTTTCAAAGATGGATCTGTCTCCAGGAGGAGCATGCCAATTTGTGTCAAACCCTCTCAGATGTCCCTTTTCCTCCTTTGTGGTCATTTTGTGATGAATGTCAGGGAAGTGGTCGGTCCAGGAAGGTGGTTGGGTCTTCATTTGCTCAGGGAATGTTCTGCCAACGTGATTTTAAGACTCAATAAGTGGCGTAAATCGGCGCCCAGTGCCATGTCGGCGCTTTGGGTGTCGCCAGTTTTTATTTGTCCGCAAGAGGCGCGAATGTCGCTCGGTGGCCTACTGCGACAAGTAAAATACATTGCTACTATACGGCGGTCGCGGGTTTTCACCCATGGAATGTTAATTTTCTCTTGAACCGATTCACGGATTTTGACAGAACTTGCTGTGCTGGAAAGCAGAAAAATGTGCGATTTTGGACGTGTATAACAGCCCCGAATTTTTCGCTGGTAAAATGCTCAAAAAATTTGAGATACAAAAGTTTCCAAGTTAAGATGTGATAAAATTCCGGGTTCCTGCCTCACATTTTCAAAGATTGCGCGATTTTTTCCGTTGTAACATAGTTTTGACCTGCGGAAGAGTTGTAGAGGAAGCTTTCAGATTTCCAAAAATACCTAAATCATTGAATTTGAACATCATTTGACCATTTATGAAAGGAAACGCGACATAGAAGAATTATTTTTTTGTTGCGTCGAAAACAAAAAATGCTTCCATGTCGTGTTTCTTCTCCATAAAAATGGTCAAATGATGTTCCAATTCAATGATTTTGGTATTTTTGGAAAGCTGAAAGCTTCCTCTATAACTCATCCACAGATCGAAACCATGTCACCACGGGAAAGATCGCGGCCTCCAAGGGAGACGCGGCCTCATCCCCGCTTATTTTTGTGCAGAAAACAAAATGAATGATTGCGCGTCGCGTTCTCTCTTTGTAAAAGAGTCAAATGGTGTTCAAATGCAATGATTTTGGTGTCTGTGGATAGCTGAGGGCTTCCTCTACAACTCCTCCGCAGACCAAAACCATGTTATAACGGAAAAAATCGCGCAATCATTGAAAGTATTCAGCAAGAACGCAAAATTTTAACTTATCAAAATTTGAACACATTTTTCCCTACAATGACTCAAGTTTTGCTCGTGAAAAGTTCGGGATAATTTTAGAGTCTTGAAAAGGTCTGATTTTTAGCTTTCCAACACAAAAGGTTTCATCAAAATCCGTCATTTGGTTCCAGAGAACTTTAACTTTTCGTTGCCGATGCACAGCGACGCACAAATCAACCAGAGCCAGGAAAACCGGCCTCTTGACGCCACGGCAGAGAAAGGAAAAGAACGAAAATTGGCGCTCGGTGGGCGGGGATGGGCAATGAGAGTTACGGCACTTATAAGTATGAGTAAGAATCACGTTGGTTCTGCTTTCAAGATGTTTTGTGAAAATCACAGGAAAGATGAAAAATTTTGATCCAGAAGAGATCAGTCATAACGCTTTAAGGAAGCGAAGCGTTTGTCTTGGAAAGTCTTGCTCCATTCGTCCTGGATCAGTCTTGAAAGACATCGGGCCTCGGAGCGTTTCACCACAGAATTCAATTCGGAGATGGAACCAGGAACTATTTACGCGCCGTTTTTTGCTTTTTTTTATTTATTGTCGGTCGCACATCACGCCGCGCTGGAGGTGGGGGGAAAACCCGATCCAAAGTGAATTCCTTGGAAGTCTTTTTTGCGAATTCACGAAAATCTAGAAGTTACGATATTTCATTTTTCATTGCGCAGAGCTGATTTAATTCTTTTGCGGGGATTTCCCAACAAAATCCGGACAGAAATTGTTTTTCCCATCTTGGGGATGTTCTTGTTTCGTGGTGAAATTTTCTTTTCCTCGGGCGCCATCTGGTTCCCGCGCATGTTTCTTTCTGCCAGAACATCCTCGCGAACCTGGCCCTGTGCACTGCATTCACGTCTTGATTTTTGTGAACACCAACCTGGCGCTGGTGCTGGGCCTGTTCGCCGAGCCAGTGCTGCTTGGGAGTTGGGCATGCATTTTTGAACACAGTGAACATGATTGATGTGCTTTCTGTTGTGTCTTCATTCATTCTTCTCCAACCAGACAGGCGAGCGCAGGTTTTGCTGCGCATTCCATGCTTGACTTTACCTTGCAAGTTGAACAAGGTATTCAAAACGTTTTTCTTGCTTCTGCTTCAATCAAGTGTGGTTATCGTTTTGATTTCGTTGTTGAGCGATGTGAACGTGTTTCTGACGTCTGGCCTTGCTCTCTCTGGCCACAAAGTGGAGTTCGGCTGAGACCAACGAGCCAACGTACACTTCAGGAGCTCTCTGGTAAATATCGTTTTGTTTAACAGTGTTTTGTAGAACATCGTTGCGCAAAAGAAGCTTCCTCAGGGCCGTTTTATCCAATGGGCACACTGGGCACAGGCCCAGGGGCCCGACTGCAAAGGGGCCCTCCCTTCCCGCCCTCATTTCTATTTGACAGCCCAAGAGGAAGAATGAGTAAAGGAGGGGCCTTTTTTAATCAATTTTTTTCAAGATCAGTGTTCCACGACTCCGTTGTTGGACGACTTGCACAAAACCCGTTCGGCATTGTATTTGCCTTCTGTCCTGTGTCGCCTGTCACTGTTTTCTCACTATCGATAAAATTTTCAGAGTGAAATAAAATTAAACCTACCATTAGAAATTGTCATAGGGGTATAATTTGCACCATAACCTACGGTGTTCAAGCAGCGAGCATCTGTGCTTCTATCTGAGGCTTTCTCTCATCATTTCCATAGGATCTCCTCCGGAATCGTTACCGGGGTTGGTCGGAGACAAACTCCGGAACTCCGGTGAACAGGTCCTTGGAGCTATCCGAGGTTTCCGATTGTGAATCCCTTTCTGGGAGTTGTAAAAATTTTGTGGTCAATTGCACACCAGGAGGAGCCGGGAAAATTTATGCCAACCGCCAAACATTTCGGAAGGTACCTAATGATGTGGGAACATGTGTAGAGGGTAATTTACCCCCAAAAACTTTGCCCAGATATGGGAGAAATTGCCCGATCAACTCAAAGATGCCTCCACTGTGGAGGTCTCTTGAATTTTTCGCACAATTCTGGCCGTCTTCAAACAATTTTTGAGGGAATTGGAAGAATTGACGTGGTGAACACCTCGGGGTAGATGTGTGGTTTCCAAGGTTTTCGGTCAATTTATGCCCGTCTCGCAAGATTTCAAAATTTTGTGGTAAAACCACTCTTGGGGTAGTCCAGGGATATTTATCCCGTGTATTATCGGCAGACATTGACGTAGGCAACACCGCGGGGAACACCTGTCTTTTGTTTCATTTTCCCCTCTTCTCCCAAGAATGACAGTGCAGACTTGAGAGCATTCTCCCGAACACTAAAACAAGACGTTTTTTACGCATAATGCGAAAACATGAGGAATAACCTTTCCCATGTTTTTAAAAAACCGCAATCGAACTGCTGTAACTCGACTTACGGTCAAGAAAAGAAATGGAACTGCAGTGGCGGGATTCCCTACACTCTGCCAATAAGACCAATTATTAATGTCCTTGAACCCCTGGACGAAGGAATGCATTTTGTAAAAAAATACACACATAAAGAGCGAATGTTATTCTTTCTTCCAAGCCTGAATCAAGTCTTTGTTTGTTGTAAATCGCCGAATTCGACCGCCTGAGTAGTTCCAAAGAAGAGAAAATTAAAATCTTGGGGCCCAACTTTTAGGGGTGCCCAGGGCCCATCAGACCCTTAATCCGGCCCTGAGCTTCCTGTCGTGTTTTGTTTTGTGCACTGGAAGTCCATTCAATTGGCATTGACGATTTTCGCAGTTTTTGCCAAAAAATTTCCTGAATTTTTTTGCTCTCTTCTGTTGAACATGCCGCTTTTTCGGGAGTTTCCATGAACGAAAAATTGTCGTCACCCTCAACGCAACAGAAAAAAAACATGCATGGTGTTTGCGACGAGCAGCAGTTTTCGTTTCTGCCGTGATTGCTTGCCGAGAAATGCTTCTTCGTTTGCCGTCTTGAGCGGACAGCCACACGGCCGGGGGCTCGGCTTAAACTTTGTTGCACACTTGGGCTCGCAAGAAGAACAATTCCCCATCATCGTTGCCCAACTCCGCTCAGCATTCAACGGAAACTCTTGAACAGTGGAAAATATTGCGATTGGAGCCAATCGAAATCCGCAGAGAATTTGAAAATCGTTCATTCATTTGTGAAACAAATCGTTTCGAAAGAAAGACTTCTTTGCAACAATGTTGTTCCGAAGCATCAAGCATACCTCATCAAGCATCACAAGCAACAAATTGCGGTTGTGTGAAAATAAAAAGATCACTGCGCGGCGGTGCCATTTCTTCGCCTGCAGAGTTCATGATCGTTGACGATTTTGCTTTCGTTTCTTCCATGCAGCGGGTGAATTGTAAATTTGAGGGACTCATAATTATTGTGCATGCACACTCATAAAATTATGGCCTCATAATTCGCATGCACCAGGTGCATGCGAACTTTGAAACAGACATCTGGGCAGCGCTGACCGGCGATTATAGACTATGGTATCGAATTAGAGCACAAAACAAAAGGTGTATCGTGTGAGGCGACACAACTATCCGGTGTCAAATGCACTGTTGGCAGTTGCTTTGGCCTGTTGAAGGTATTTTTGGAGCTGTTTATTGCCTTGCAACGATTGTGCTCATCTGGTGATTGCTGAAACCAAAAACAACAGAAGCAAGAAAGATGAATCCTCTGTGAATGTCCTCACTGAAGAGATCACACGCCTGATTAGAGATTTGTATTTCTTTCGGGTTAAGTCATTTATACGGGGGGGACACAATTGCACGGCAACAGGGATACATTTTCAGAAAAAAGCTGTACCCTTAGCCGTGCAATTGTGTCCCCCCTTTGGCACCAGCATACGGCACAGGGTGTGCCTTATTTCTCTGGAGGGTGGGACAGGTTAGGCGCTTTGCATAGGCCTATAGGTTAAGTTAAGTTGGGTTAGGTTCAGTTAGGTCGTTAGGTTAGGTTAGGTTGGGTCAGGTTAGGGTTCTCTGTGCAGTATCCCTTTGCTTGAAACAACCTGGACCTAATCTAATCCAATCTGACCTAACCTGACCTGATCTCCCTGTGCGATCTCTTATTAACCTTTTGAGCGGGGCGGTACATTGGTGTACCAAAAGTAAAAAATCCTTGAAAGGGGCAAAATTTTGAGAAAAATTTCAATTTTGGTTTTTTCGCATTTTTGGACACTTCAAACCTTCTTCTATGCTCTCCCAAATTTTGGTTTATGAATTCCATCGAGAACATAGTAAAAAAGGCCAAGTTTCAGTAGAACCCCAAATTTATTGCTTTACAAAGCTAACATTCATCTTGATGCATCCAGACTTCTTCAAACATTTCGCTCCTTCAAATGTTGGTACAGGTGCAGGTTTCGTGGCTGAGGGATCCTTGATGACAAGGCCTGAGGAACGGTCAACTACAGTCAAATACAACGGTCTCCTATATGTACAGAGTATTCCCAAGGGCACTGTATTCCCATGTAATATGTCGAGAAAACACTCTCCGGGCTATCATTTATGTTGAGTAATTCTGCTTTATGTGACAGTCCACAAAAAATCTTTGATAAAAAAAGGGCTGAGGAAGGGAAAACTTCAGTAAAATACAACTGTCTGTTCTGTGCAGTGTACACCCACGTGCACTGTATTCCCATGTAATTTGTGCAGAAAAACACTGCCTGGCTGTCGTTGAGTAATTTTACTTTCTGAGATTGTCCACAAAAAAATTTTTGCCATCCGGGCCACACAAATTCACAACACTTTTCTTTTTACGATAATTTATGGAAACTCTCGGCAGGTAAAAATGTTTAGTGCACATATATCTTTCAGTTTTTAGAGCATTGCCGATCAGAATATTCTCGGCATGTTTCTCCCATCGAATTCGTGGATTTGATCAGGGACGTCATTTCAGGTTTGCGGTGGAGAGCAACATTCAGGGAAGGACCTGGGCATCAACCCAGGGTCAGGGCGGAACCGCAGCGGAGTTCCATGGGGCAGAGCATCTGACTGGAGGTCTGGAGGCGGAGCACCCCCAAAAGCGGAAGAAATTTTGAAATTATAGGGGTTCATTTTGAGTACAAAATTCTTGTTCTGGAGGTTAGATTCCCACCAGGGCGAGCCAAAAACACATGCCAGGTGGCGAGCGAGCCACTTGGGGGGTATTTCTCTCCAGGGATGGACAGTTGCCGTCCCCTGGATTTGCACCTCGCGGTTTTTCATCCTTGTGCGACATTCACATTTCCACAACTTTGGACTGACTTCTTTTGAATTTTGTGGGAATGGCTGCAAAGCAGTAAATGGTTTGATTCGATTCAGTGCACACGTTTCAATTCACAATCATTTGTATAACTAAATCGGTCCATTGGTTTTCATTGGCCATAAATTCTGGAGCAGTTTTCAGCCACCCGGAGATCGGGGCGGCTGAAACGATGGGCTTGCATTTCGGCAAAATGTGACACTTTGGGTGGTGAAAAAGAACATTTGCACACCAAGATATGGTCCTCACCTGAAAATCTGATGAGTTGAGGATGATTGAATTTTCCCTGAAGAATTTTCCCTGATGATTTAAATTTTACCGGAAGAATAAATTTTCCCTGAAGAACAAAAACATCAGAGTTGAATGCCCCTCAAAAAGACGAATCTTTTGGTCTTTGTCTCAGTGAAATCGGTTCATTGGTTCCGGAGATGCAGGCAATTTTGTGAATGCATTCTTGCTCCAATGTTGCTTTGGTCATTCAACACGTCATTTATGCTGAACCAAAATTTGCAAACCAGAAAGTGCATGTGACAGATGAAAGCAAACGCCTGGTCTCACTTTTGAAACAAAAAATGTTTTTCCATGACGATTTCAGGGAGTTCAAACGATGCAGCGCTTTTCTGTTTTGATCCAACGAACCGGCATATACTTCTCCCCCTCAATCCAATATCACAGCTGTTGTTTATACGTGCCATATCTTCAGAGGACAAGCTGAATTTTCTTTCTCATTTCCAATGGAACACACCCCACACACACACACACACACCACCATTCAGTGTTTTATCATTGGAACTCAACTCAAATGCCAAGCGAAAGTGAAGCAGGACGCCTCATTTGTCAGATTCGTCACGCCAAAACAAGCCCGACTTTTATGGCCCAATATCTCAAAACAAATTATTTTCGGAAAGAATCTGCTGCCGTCTGCTTGTTTACAAACCAAATGTGCAATGTGAGATGTCAAAACACTCAGCAAGGTGTCCCCTTTCTTTGGTGAGGCGGCATTCCCAATGCCTTTATTCAGTGGCAGCGGGCAGGCCAATACATGGTGTTTCAATGAAGGAAGATCGCAAAAAATCCAAAAGATGGCAGCAGTTTGTGGTTTGCCCTGTGAAGACGGCGGTCAATATCGAAATGGTGCATGCTCGGCTGCTTCAGAGATGGAGCCCCAAGTCAGTCTGAGAGTGAGCATTTCATTTTGTCTCAAGGCAAACACAGAAAAATGAGGTGGTTTGGGGTGTGGTACACCAGTGTACCGCCCCGCTCAGGTCAAATTCTTGCTCAATTTTGCCCTGTTGAATAGGTTAAGCGACTAAACCCCATGATTTGCTCAGCCCACAATCACAGATACAGAATAAGAAAAAATAATGCAGCTATGGCAACGAAAATGCAAAAGAAAACCGTTTGAGAAGAACACAATTGCATGACAGAGAAAAAGCACACCCTTTAGGTACCGTCTGCAGAAGCCAAAGGGGGGACACAATTGCACGGCAAGTACAGCTTTTTTGTAAAAATGTTTCCCTGTGACCGTGCAATAGTGTCCCCCCTTATAAATGACATAACCCTTTCTTTCTTTTGCAACATGTTTGGATTCAATGAAAGACAATGGGCATCCTGAAAGTTGGTGACATTGGCCGAAAAACCAAAAGAGGAAACAGAATAAACTTTCCGTGTGGGACAATTTGGAATGTTTCAAGCTGGGGTGAGGGACCCACACTGTTAACCAATTGGTTAACAGGGTACTGTTAGCCAATTGGTTAACAGGGTACTGTTAACCAATAGGCTAACAGGGTACTGTTAACCAATGGGTAAACAGGGAAGGTCAGGTGAAGTTAGCTTGTGTTAAAAATCAATATTTCGGCTCGTATCAATATTTCGGCTCGTGTGAACCAGACCAGAACACAAAAAAAGATGCCATCATGCCATAATATCGCAACAAGGCATGTTCAGAAGAAATATTTTGTGGCTTCTGGATGTCTTTTGTGAAAAAAAGGCACGCAGGCAGAGGCCAGGCATCAGATTTTCTGGAATTGTTCTTTTGAATCGATGCATGCTGCAAATTTCGACATTGGTGTGAATCGTGTGAATGATGGCTGGTTTGGTCCCTGGACCCTGATCCATCTCGCACAGACAGTCAAGACTCCCATGGCCTGCGCGAGTGATGTGCGGCCGACATGGTGTTTCGGCTGACGGAACTTTGGAAAACGACAAATGTGGATGTGATCGGTGAAAGAAACAGTTTGACGGTGATGGCTCCATGGTGATGGTGTCGACTTCTGGTCTCAATCCTTTGTTCGTGTGATCCCCCCTGTCACGTCCGGTCGACCGGATGTGGTTTTGGTCAAGCGCTTTTTGGGCTTTGGCCATCGTTCAGCGGAAGCTTTGCCGTGGACCGTAACATTAATTTTTCTGAAGCTTGGCGCTTTTTCTGTTCTTGTTTCTGAACCATCTTCGTGGCTGCCTGGATGTCTCTTGTCATTTTTTTGTGTTTTTGTTCGCCACGTTCTGCAAAAACCTGACAAAAGATCCAAGTTTGTTTGCGGTTGGAGTGGGCTGGGGCCATTCATTTGCACTTAAGCTTTGTCTTTGTTCAGCGAGTTTCAGTTTTCTGCTTTGTTTTCTGTTCAGCGACACCTGCTTCCTGAATCTTCATTGTTTTGTCTGTTCAATTCATTAATTCTGTTCCTCAATTTCCACATCGCATCTGATCAAGGAAAAGAGACTTTTCTGTTCGCCGTTTTAGCAGAGTGGGCACTGTGAGTGGGTGATTGGGCGGTACCTCTCGGGGCATGCACTATCATAGCTTTTTGGCATGTTTCCACAATTGAACTTGATGGACTACAAGCAATGATTTCGGGCGGCTTGGCGGAATTGTAACCCGGTTGAGCCGGATTTCTTTCAGGCGTGATTTGCAAGGACCATGTAGCAAGAAAGCAGGTTGTTGTGGGGCGACCTGTCGTCTTTCGGATATGGGACGTGAAGGAAGACACGTGCGCAGCATCACACTGCGCACGTAAGAGAATACATTGCTCCAGGTCCAAGACAGAGGCTTGGCAGAAACACAGCAGAGAAGCCGTCACAAGACACACTTCTCTGCTCTGCAGAACATGACTCTCTTCGGGAAATCCTTGCGGATTGGCATACCTTATATGCATGACGTAAAACTGATACGATTCGTTTCTGTTGAATGCAGAGCAGAGTTGGGTCACGAGCCATTGTTCTCCTTGCGAGCAAAAGTTGGGCCGTTTGGCTGTCAGCTCATGATGGCAACAGGCAAGTGATGATGATGAAGGATGTCAAAATGCACCGATCTGCTTTTTTCAGTTTTTTTGCAGTTGCACTGTTTTGTGTTTGGCTTCTTGCATGTGAGAGAGAAGCGGCTGGGTTGCGAAACTTTCGAATTGTCACCTGCTCAGAACTGGACAAGTGACACTCGCAAAGGCCAAATCCCGCATTGTCATCGGCCTCTTCAAAAATCTTGGGGAGAAATTTTGTTCGTTGACGGCTGTGCACTGTGCAGTAAAAAAAAATTGAGAGATGAATAGTTGGGGTTCGGAACTCTGCAGAATGGATCCCCTTTTTGCTTTCCAATGTCCAATACAGCACGACAATAATTGCAGTCGGGCCCTTTTATTTCTACCTGCAAAAGAGTAAAAGGAGTGGCAAAAAATTTTGGAAGCAGCAGTTGAATTGAATGTGAAAATATCTGTGTTGGGAGCACATTAATTCCATCACTGTTCAGTGCTTTTAAATCCCGTGACCACGTTTTGGAATCTTGGAAATTGGACGAGCACAATCCTTGCCCCTCCAACCCTCACCGTCCATTGATTGTTGTCAACCAGCCGTCGGTGTCCGCGTCTGCTTATCAACTTGTTGCTGTTTCGGGTGAACGCGTCATGGATTTTTCAAAAATTGACACCACCCCACATATGGCGATGATCAATGATGGTCTAGTTTCGTCAACCCCAAGTTTGGTCTGACAAAGCACTTCCCTCCCACCAGCCACCAGGCCTTCATTTTGTGGGGCTCGCAGAGCTTGAGATGCGAGCGAAGACGCATTGAAGCAAAAGCAAATTCGTGCAATAACGTTTCATTTCATTTCTGCAAAGATGAACAGAACACCAAAAACGAAATTTCTTTTGTTGGCGAATGCACATTCACACTGGATACTGGGTGCTTCAAAGACGCAATGGTATGGAGAGCTCGACCGCCGCGAAAAAATTTTTCCCACAAATAAAACTCGTGGTGAGCGTTCGCAGGACAGAAAATGATATTGGGGGTTCATCTCTGCGGAGTCTCAACAAATTGCTTCGTTTTTGATTGCGTGATTTGTTGATGTGCGAAATTTGTTTGAAAAGCAAGTTTGAATCCGTCCGTCAAATAAAGATATGAGAATTTGACCTCTCTCGATTGTTACCAAACATCGAAATCCCTCCCACGATAAAAATGACAAAAAACCTTTCGTCCAAACGTCCTTGGCAACACCGGAGAAATTCGAAGAGCCTCTGGAAACAGGTTGACCTGCACAAAGAAATAATTTAGACCATTCGTAGGCGAAGGGCTCAGGGGCGCAAAGAAAAAGGATTCGGATCGGAAACAGTTGGGGTTGCACAAAGATGAGGCAACACTTCGTTCCCATATCATTCCCATTCTTCTCTGTGCATCTTGAAATTTTATTTTGAGTTCCCACATGGTCAGTCACCCTGTGCTTTTGAAATCTCTTCTGTGCACTGCAGCGCATGTGTTCGCCTCGGGCTAATGTTGGCAGCTCATTATTGCTGTAACCAACAGAATATTGCCAAAAATATTCCTCATTCATTGTTGTTTTCAACATATGCCCACCACAGTGCGTGTTTTCGAAGTGGCAGCAAAAGAAGAGCTTTGCCTGAACGAAATCATGTTCTTCAATCAATGCAATAAAGTTGACCTGCCTGATCTTCGCAAATTCAGCATATGCGAATAAACAAGTGCGGGTGAAATAGAAATTAAAAAAAAAATTCCCTCATTGTCATCTGCTTTAATTAATGCCTGTGGGAAGAGCAACAACTGTTGCAGCAGCAACGAACCGAACAAGTGAGAAATTTCGGCAAATTTGTACAAAAAATAATTGTGGGCCTCGCGTGGAGTGATTTTGATCTTTCGCTTGGAGTATCAAATTAAATTTCTTTAAAGTACGGTCTCCACTCCCTCTGCATATGGCAAGGCTGGAATTTAGAAAATAAATTGTTGTGGCCAACAATTCTCTTTTTTCCCTTTCCCTTTGTGAAAGCGCCCGGAATTGCAAGGCATCCGAAGGCGGTTTTTTTTTGCGCGAGCAATTTGTCTGGTGCCCTGTTTGTTGCCGCCGAAGTCACCGGAACTTCAGATCCAAACAACATGACTGGGTTGAAGTTCCGGTCGCCATCACATTTTGGTTTGATTCGAATCCCACATCTTGGCTTGAAACTTGTGCGAGCCTTCTGCCGATTCTGATCGCGCGTCGAGGGTGCTGGGTAACAGGTCTTTTTGGATTATTGAATAAAATTTGAATTCGTGTAATATCTGAAAGATTGACCATTGGACGGATTTCAAATGTTGTCAAAGCAAGCGAGTGCAGGTAAAATGTTTTGACCCAACGAGTTGCACATTTCTTTGTCTGCCCTGCTTGAAGATCCCCCCAATGGTATCGATATGTTTTGAAATATTTGGCATGCCTGCGTCATTGCGGTTTGAACCACGGTTTGTGAGGTTTGAACATTTTCCGACCCTCCTGGCACAGTGTTTAGCGCGTCTGACTCGTGATCTGAAGGTCGCGGGTTCGATTCCCAGTCGGGAAACGAGATTTGCCGTGGCACTTGTGTGTGCATCATCCCTCGGCGAGGCAGAGGTCGGAAAGGCAGACCATGTTGCCAGATTGTTAGTCCTTCGGATGGAACTTTCAGAAGGAGGTGTCCACTTGACACTATTTGAAGCTGTGTGAGTGGCAATGGGGCAATTCGGCCATCAGTTTAAACGTCATTGCATTCATTGCAGCCAAAACTTCTCGACCTCATGTTACAGCAATAAAAGATTACAGGTGTTCTGGCATTCTCAATATGCCGACGCGGTGGGGGCTGTCATGCCTGGTGCATTGCTTCGTGCTCTTTTCGGGGTGATCGATGGGGGCATGTCAATGGGTTTTCAAGTGTATCCCAGGCAGACGCATGCGGCATACACAGGAATGGAGGTGTCTGCAGTTTTCAACGGTGTGACCTGACCACATTCTGAACCGGCATGACCACATTCTGCGCCAGTAACGATCTTGCCTTGCCCCCTGTTGCATTTGTCTGCTTGCTGGTCGGCATTTTTCGCACGTTCGGTTTTGCCAGCAACTTCAGGGCTTCATTCTCTCTCATCTGCTTATGTGCCTGACTTGATTCCTGGTCTTGAGGTTTGTCCAGACCAAGACCCCTGTTTGCTGCACGTGCGATATGAACAAGCGTCATTATTCCTGGTCGTGACTTCGCGAAAAAATACCAGGCTGGGCACCACGGGGCTTCCATCACTGTTAATCATCTTCAAGTGGTCACCGAAGATCGAGTGAGGTTCAGGTCAGTACCTATCCGTTTATTCGCGTGCGATACTCGAATGCAGAATTGGTTTTCCAAACTTCTTCGCGGTGTTTCCGGTTGCGGTCCTGGGTTCGGTTACGCATCCACAGAGCATCACAAAGCAGCTGCATCCATGGCAGGACATGGGAAATCAAAAACACCCTGTGCTTCTTGCATTTCATTATTTGGTCTTGCCATTCTCAACAACTGTGATGCTGTGGAACGCTCAATTGCAATATACATGGTGTTCACTAAAGAAGCACAAATGCGTGAACATCGTTAGCGCCCCATTATTCACATGCGTGGTGATGACAAAAATAATGCACCTGGTTGTTTCCTCGACTCTCTCCTCTGTCCGCCTCCTCCTCTCTCTCCTCTCTTGTATTTTCGTTCTATTTGTCCCGTTTTTTTTGCGATATTGGTTGCGAAGGTCGATTTGCTGAGCCGCTGAGGCACATGCTTTGTTTGAAGTTCAATGATGCTGAGAAATGTTTTTCCGCTGTGGCTTAATTTTTAACCCGCTGCATTTTTTCTTAAACATTTTTGGGCAAGCTTTCAGCGAAATTTGCGACAGATCTCTTTTGATCCAGAGCAAGTCGTCACTCTTGCATTTCAGATCTTTTGGTTTTCGAACCGCATGACCGCTATGCATTCCACCTGGGTTTGCCGAGGAGGAGGAAAGCGTTGCACCCGCACCTGTTCCCCGCATTGGCGCCCACATTTGTGCTCGAACTCAATGGCTGGTTCAGCTGTTGTGTTCGCCTTTCATGACAATGGAAAAATGAGCAATGTTGTGCATAGAAATGATAGTTTCACAACCAAATCAATCCATTGACAGGCTTTTGAGTTGTGATTGACAGTTGTGAGAGTGATGGACGTGTTCCCCATTGCAACTCGCCCACAAGTTAAACTCAACAGTCAATTCAATGGACATTTGTGCTGCAAAAGTTTCATTTCTATGCACAACGCTGACCTTTTCCATTGTTGCATTGAAAGATGCATCCGTCTATTGAATTGGCTGATGGTTTCATTGAGTTGAACCTGAGAGTGAGTTGCCAACCGTTGGTGTTCCTGTCGTGTTTTGCAGGTGTAGCTGCTTGCATACCCATTTCCAGACAACCTGTATGAGTAGGCTCATGCCCGTCATCATTATTGGGACTGAACAAGCGGAGACGCCCCAAGATAATGAAAGCCGGCGTCTACCTTGCTGATTTGTGCCGCAATTACCCTCGCACGACTTGACCTCTGCAGGAGTTGACTTGTGAGTCTCGGAAACGTAATGCACACTCCGGCAGTTTTTTTTTCAAGTTAATTGGAAAGCAAGCAATTTGGCTGCGGGAAAATTCTTTTTGATTGTGGGAAAAAAGCAGGTGGATGGTGTGCACCACATCGATGCGGCGGCGTACCTCTGGTTTTTGCCATGCGGTAGTTCATAAAACTGGCCACTTGTGGGCAAATTTTGCTTGTTCTTCGCAAAAGATACACGCGTTTTCTCATGGAAACGAGTTCATCTTTTTGTCCCACAATTTTTTTTTTGTTGTTCTCACCACCGAGCATCGTGAATGATTGAATGCGAATCTGATCAGACCGAAATGCTGATTGACCTTTGTTGATTGGGGTTGCGGTTTTGCGGTCTTTCAGAACTGATTTTTATGTGTTTTCCCATTGATTTTTTTACCATTTTCACACTTTGGCCCTTTCCAGACAATTTGGAATCAGCGGACACCCAGGTCCTTGTGAACTTTGACACTCCCCGGTGCTGTTGTTCAAGATCGCAGAACTACTTTCTTGTCTTATCGTCACCGGGCCCGGGAGATATTTCAGACATTTGGATCACGAAGTTTCATTTTGCAACCTGCTCTCCGTTGGGCACCCTTGCAGGGCCCTTCAGTCGCATCCAGCTCCCCTGGCTTGGGCTCCTCGTCCAACGTTGTTGAACCCAAAGGCACATGCCGAAGGATGAGAACGTGCGTTGCATATGGCAAATGGATCTGGAAATAACCTTTGACAGTGCTCGAATCCAACGGTTTCATTACTTGCACCGATGCTTGCCTGTGAAGCTCCAGTGTTCCGTTTTGTTCCAGCACTGCACAACAGGTCCTCTTCCCGTTTCTTCTTTCGAAAACTCATGACTATTTTCAAGAAGTCAACCCAATCTGACCATGCCTGGTGTCCACCTCAAGGGCATCGAACTGATTGCTCGAAAATGTTGCTGTCTACCGCATTTTCGGCAGCGAAAACCGTGCTGACACCTGACAGTTTCTTTCTTGGCTGTGGAGACTGGAATTCCTGTGACTCCAGAATCCCCACGTGGTCCATACATTTCAGAACCAAGGACCAACCCAAGCTTCAAAATTCCCATTCGTCTGTCTCCAGGGCCGCTTATGTTTTGCTTTTGAATGCAGGCATGAGTTGCGTCCGTGAGCATTTTTTGAATTCGTCGCAGGACTTTCTGAGTTGTCATTGCACACTTTGTGACAATTTTTCTCACGCATTTCGGCGCAGGACGACGTTTCTTGAAAATGCACATTCGTTTTTTCCCGGGCTGGGTTTTTATTTCATTTCATTGGCGTCTCTGCAGGGGCGAAGGGACAGCCCCACTGCCGAGGGACAGTCCACATCACATTGCCTTGGACAAGCCCCACTGCCGTCACCACCGGCAGCCTGCACAGGACTTTTTCGGGGACGGTCCTGGAACAGTCGTTTGTTCACGGCAATGGAATCTCGAGGCATGTTTCGGCAGAATTGTGTTCTTTTTTTCATCAGTTTCAGTCACTGTGGAAAGGTCTTTCTGCACCGGGTGCCTGCCTTTCTTTGCTTGATCGAGCATATCTTTGCCGGCCGAATTCAAAAAGAAACACGTTTCTGGTGAGATCACAGGGTGTTTGCGAACAAGTGCTTCAAAACTGCTGTTTCGGCCTTCGGGTCAAACCAAGGGCCAGCGAACATTGGGCCAAATGTCCATCTCGCAAGTCACAATCATCACGAAATTGGTTGTTTATGGACGAGGCACCCATATGTTCGGGTGTGGATTGCAAAATTTTGATTGCGGGAGGGGACGGGGTTCATCAGCGAGATGTGGATGGGTGTGTCTTTTGATGACGGCGTGAAAAGTGCAGATCTGCTTCTGGGGATTTGGTGAGACAATTTCACGCTTGTTTTGCAGCGAATCTGAGGTTGTTTTCTTCAACAATGGCTGACGAAATTCTCCAAAAAAATTTGGAAAATGCAATCCTTTGTGTGAAGTGAAACCTGGTTCACGAAGTCTCGCATTTTGTGACACACTCGTTGCAATAATTATCAAGCTGTTGTGTTTTTGGGTTTCAGAAAGAATTTGATGATGCAGTTTGTTTGATTAACAAGTGTGGTGGGTTTTTCGTCACGACAAACGGAAGTGCATTCTTAAAAATTGCGTCTTATCGGGCGATTGCCGGGTTTTTGCGCAACCTGCGACTCGCATTTCTCTTTAATTGTTCAGCCGACTCGCTCACAACTTCGTCATCGATAAAGATTGGCTGTGACCGTTTCTCGCAACGAAGCGAAACCGTTACGAAACGCAGTTGCAATGGCGTTTCTTTGCTTCTCTTTTTTTCCGCATGTGACGTGATTCTGTGACATTTTTTTATCGGCCAGCATGCAGCTCGGGTTTTGTGGCAAGGATTTCGAAAAGCATTCACGCCTTTAAAGAGCTCTTTGCTTATTTGTTATTTTTCTTATCGAATGAGAACGTGCTGCTGATCTTTTTCAACAATGTTTTTCACGTTGCAAGGACAGAATGTCGCGCCTTCCAGTTGCGATCGACTTTCGACCGGGAACAACAATGGCCAGAAGGAATTTTTTTGCGGTTTTCCGCATGCGCTCGTGTGATGTTGACCTGTTGTGCCCTGGCAATGGCCCACCCACCACGATCAAAGTTCCCATTCTCTCAGCGTCTGGAAAGGAGCAAAAAAGAAAGGTTTCGGCACCGGCGACATTTCGCGTTTTCGCAGTGTGAATTTCTCAGTGAAGGGTGTTGGCACAAGCCTGCAGGGGGGTTGGGAAGCAGAGCCCCCATTGGTGTCCGGAGCCAAGCCCGGCGCCGGCGGAGTTCTATCATCCTGCCTTTCGGACTGTCATTTCAACAATCAATTCCCCATAACGTTAAAAAGAATTCTTTTGGCATTTGTCACGAGGTTGGTTGACTTTTGATTCTGTTCTTGTTTCTGTTCTTCCCTTATTGAAATATGGTTGGTTGTCACATTGAGAGAACATAAAAATAAACAGGAAAAAAATAAAAAAAGAATTCTTCTTTTTTGAAAGAAAACTTCTTTTTGCGTTAT
>JASGXE010005102.1:0-25158 GCA_030068105.1 Sinentomon sp. SZTP_YWyxl | reverse complement strand
AATTCGACCTAAAAATTCATTCGATCTAATAGTCATTCGATCTAAAAACCACTCGGGGTAAAACGCATTCGGACTAATCGCCATTCGAACTAATGCACAGTCGGTCTAATGCACATTCGATCCAGTTACGATTCGAACTAATTTGATTTCTGTCCAAGTGGCATTCGAACAATCTTCAGTTCGACCCACTGTCCATTCTTCTCGGCTGTTGACGTTAAACTTTGGCAGATTCTGAATTTTCCGCACAAGACTGCACAGATGGAGATAGTTTGTTTTGAATCTGAACAGTTCCACATCTTGCAACCGCCTCTCTTGTTGTTTATCTGGGTATAGGTTATAGAACGGGTTAGGTTAGGTTAGGTTAGGTTGTGTTTCAATAAGTTAGGCAATTTTTGGCGTTTAAATGTCATTACCAACAAATATCCCGACCCCTTTTATGCGATGTTAAAGCTGATGTTTAGGATTAAACCAACATAACAACCACAGCGCAAAAGCCAGACTTTTCGGAAATTTTTCGTTCTTATTCACATTCGATGCAAACGACATTCGATCCAAACGGCACTCGAACTAAAACCAATTCGGTGCAAAACTCGTTCGGGCTAAAATACATTCGAACCAAAAGCAATTCGAACCAAAAAAGATTCGAACGAAAAACCATTCGAACTAAAAACAATTCTGACTAAAAAACATTCGAACTTATAATCATTCGAACTAAAAACCATTCGAACTAAAAACCGTTCGAACTAAAAACCACTCGAACCAAAAACAATTCGGACTAAAATCCATTCGGAGCAAACGTCATTCGGACTAAAGTTCATTCGATCTAAAGTCAATTCGGACCAAAAGCCATTCGGACCAAAACCCATTCGGACCAGATGCCGTTCGGACTAAAGTCCATTCGGCCCAAAATTCATTCTGCCCAAGCAACATTCGGTCCACTTCCCCCTATCCGACTGGGGCAGAAGTGGATTGAGGCAGAAGTGGACTGAGGCAGAAGTGGGTTGAAGCAGAAGTCGACTGGGGCAGAAGTGGATTGAGTCAGACGTACTGGGGCAGGACTGGACTGAGGCAGAAGTGGACTGGGGCAGGTGTGGACTAAGGCAAAAGTGGACTAGGGCAAAAGTTAGACGGATAGGGGGAAGTGGACCGAATGTCCACTTTTGCCTTAGTCCACACCTGCCCCAGTCCACTTCTGCCTCAGTCCAGTCCTGCCCCAGTACGTCTGACTCAATCCACTTCTGCCCCAGTCGACTTCTGCTTCAACCCACTTCTGCCTCAGTCCACTTCTGCCTCAATCCACTTCTGCCCCAGTCGACTTCTGCCTCAACCCACTTCTGCCTCAGTCCACTTCTGCCTCAGTCCACTTCTGCCTCAGTCCACTTCTGCCCCAGTCCACTTCTGCCCCAGTCGACTTCTGCCTCAACCCACTTCTGCCTCAGTCCACTTCTGCCTCAGTCCACTTCTGCCTCAGTCCACTTCTGCCTCAGTCCACTTCTGCCTCAGTCCACTTCTGCCTCAGTCCACTTCTGCCTCAGTCCACTTCTGCCTCAGTCCACTTTGCCTCAGTCCACTTCTGCCTCAGTCCACTTCTGCCTCAGTCACTTCTGCCTCAGTCCCTTCTGCCTCAGTCCCTCTGCCAGTCCACTCTGCCCAGTCCACTTCTGCCCACCCACTTCTGCCTCAGTCCACTTCTGCCTCAGTCCACTTCTGCCTCAGTCCACTTCTGCCTCAGTCCACTTCTGCCTCAGTCCACTTCTGCCTCAGTCCACTTCTGCCTCAGTCAACTTCTGCCTCAGTCCACTTCTGCCTCAGGCCACTTCTGCTTCAGTCCACTTCCGCCTCAGTCCACTTCTGCCTCAGTCTACTTTTGCCCTAGTCCACTTTTGCCTTAGTCCACTCCTGCCCCAGTCCACTTCTGCCTCAGTCCACTTCTGCCTCAGTCCACTCCTGCCCCAGTACGTCTGCCTCAATCCATTTCTGCCCCAGTCCTCTTCTGCCTCAGTCCACTTCTGCCTCAGTCCGTTCTATCCCAGTCACTGGACCCATATCGAAAACTAATTTTTTACAATTCCGTTCTCAATGTACGATTAAAATCCACATCTATTCATTTTTTTTAAACGGCAAACATTGAGTCATTTCATTCTCACATTTAAAGGGCCGACAGGCCCTTTAGCCAAGGCACCTGCGCTCCATCGCAGATTGATATTTGAAACAGTTCAAAAACATCTTTTACGAGTAGACACAAGAACCGTTTTATGTCATAAAGAAAGCCCTTTGTTCACAAAACTGGTCACAGCTGACACCCTCCAGAAAATGTTACCAGGTCACATGCGGCCCGGAATTTGCAGTAGGTATGGGCTCCATCCTTCAAGTATCATCTCCGATACATATCTCATGCACCCGCATGACCATTTTCAAAAATCTCAATTTTTGAAAACAATCGAGAAAAAAACCAAATTCAAAAATCTCAATCATGGAAAATTCACTCCTTTTTGGCAGATTTCCTGACGGACTTTTCCAAATTTTTGATGACGAAGACATTTCCAACGCGCATAACAGTACTTCCGGATCTCTCAAGATCACATTACCGTAAGAATCACATCGCGCGAAACAAAGTTTTTCTGCTTTGTATGAAAATTTCGTCTGCAGCAGAGAAACAGGAAAATAAAATAGAGTTAAAATGCATGTTTCAATATCTTCAAGCAGCGCAGGATGTTTTGGAGCTGTCACACGTGGTCGTGGACGCAGCATCGAAAGAAAAACAGGATTCCGAAGATCATGACAGGAGAAGGAGCCTCCTGCCGTTTCCGTCCGAGCGCTGCTGAGAGATCCATGAAAACGCCTGCTCCCAATTGACGCAAACGCGCGCGTTCTGATCACGCTACGTCACTGATCACCTTGATCCTATTTTGCAGTGTTTTTGCAGCAATTTAGCCACTGTGGAAGAGCAACAGAAGAGAAGTCGCAAAAGCTTCCACGGAGTCCTTGCCACATTTTGCAGCTTTGAACTGCCGCGACGTGAATGCGATAGGGAATCAATCCTGCGGTTAGGAAAAACAAAAGTTGTTTTTTGAACAAAAGTTGGTTAGAGTTAGAGTTTCGAATACACACCTTACCGCCGCGACAGCCGCAACCGCCGCAACATTTTGATTTTCCAGCCGCAACCGCCGCAACATTTGGAATACCCGCCGCAACATTTCAATTTTCACGGGAAGTTTGAATTTCAAGCTCACCTAACCTGACCTAAGCCAACCTAACCAAACCTAACCTAACCTGTTGCGGGCCTAATTCAAAACAACAATCATCCAGTAACAGTGATCCATAGGTAAAGTCAGGTCAAGTAAAGTTTGGTTCGTTTTGGAATTATTAGTTTGAAATCTTCACGTGAAGTTTTAAGTGAAAGTTTAAACCTAACCTTACCTAGCCTAACCAAACCAAAATTCACCTAACCTTGGAATAGGTACTGTTCCTGGATGGTTGTTGTCGTGAATTTTGGTTGGTTTGGGCTGGTTGGGTTAGGTCAGTTTAGTCTGAACTTCAAACTTCACGTGACGATTGAAATGTTGCGGCGGGTATTCCAAATGTTGCGGCGGTTGCGGCTGGAAAATCAAAATGTTTCGGCGGTTGCGGTGGTCGCGGCGGTTGCGGCGGTAGGTGTGTATTCGAAACTCTAACCCAAAAGTTTGATTGAACAAAAGTTTGATTGAACAAAAGTTTGCTTGCCTTAGAGGAAAATAGCAAACAACAGCAGAGTTCGTGGAAAAAACTGTTTCTTTATCACTGATCTTGTGTTACTGCCATGGGTAATGTGGCCCTCCTTGCCGTACCTTGCCGTAGCACAGGCCGCATGGCTGTCAGCGCAGAATGCCGATGATGATGGCAATGAAAATATGCGGTCCCGACATAATTCTTTATTCTTTCTATGAAACCGTCCCGATATAATTCCCGATGATTCCAATCTTAAATGAAACATATTTTGAAAAGTTCGAAATTTTTCTGCGAATGCGACCATGGATACCTACCATCTGATGATGATGTCAGAGTATTTTGATATCCTTATTATACCAATGACATCTAATGATGATGTCAGCATATTTTGGCATCCTATAAAAACCAATGGCAACCCATCTGAAATAATCATTCAGATTCGTATGGTGCTCTGCTGTAAAAGGAAGAATTGACCAACAAGCATTGTTTTTGGACCCTAAAACAAGATTGGGTTATTTTGACATCCTAAAAACCAAAGGCATCAAATGATGATGTCAGAATATTTTGACATCCTAAAAACCAATGGCAACCCATCTGAAATAATCATTCAGATTCGTATGGTGCTCTGCTGTAAAAGGAAGAATTGACCAACAAGCATTGTTTTTGGACCCTATAAAACAAGACTACAATTTTGTTTTGTCCTTCTGACTTTCTGAGGAGCATATACGTAGCGTTGTCAACACCGCCAAGCTTGCGGAATTGGTGAGACGCGATTTGGAATTTCCGAAGAATGACACAAATAAAATTGACTTGCTGCGCATGGCAATCGAAATTTCCTCCGGATGCCAGAGAGCAATTCAAATTTCCCTCGGATGGTCAGAGCCAACTGCGGACCACTTCCAATTTCCGTCGGATGCCATGCACAGGGCAATTCGCGTCACACCACCCACGTTCTCCTATTTGAGGCTTTGCTAAGTAGATATCCAAGGCCGGTTTGTGCCATCTGTTATCATGAACTTTTTCACATATCAGTACCTGTTTTCGAGTACCAACAGTTTCAAAAACGTAACCATTCAAATCGTATTTCACGCGTAATTGAAAAGTGCATATGCGCGCAAGACCTGCTCAGCATACGCACCTGTCATACCGCAATGGTTAAACAGGTACAGAATATCACCAGTGACTGGCTTGACTTGAAATTTTGGCTAACTTATAGCACCTCTGGGACTACTGCCAAAACCAAATGACACTGCCTCGCATATTTATTGACCAATTTAGGCACAGCATTCACGGGACGAAATATGCAGGCGCAGGTTGTTCTGCGGGGGACAGTGACTTTAGCGGCAGTGGCGACTTCACTCTTCTGTCGACGCTCGACGGACGCCCACTGTGGAGACATCTTCTGCAAGATGTTCTCTGCGGTGAGTTCCTGGACAATCTGGCTGACACTGGACCTGTGGACAATTACAACGATCAGAGCACAGCATAGAAATCAGTTCTATTCGCAGGCCACCTTTTTACCTGGGTGGATGTACGACAAGATCTGTGGTGGGTCTTCTTGAAAGATCTCTGTTTTTGGTTCTGCGCGGAGGCTAATTTTTCCCTGGATCCCTTCCCTCCTAGTTTCCTTTCTTCCAGAGATCTTTCTTCTAGAGATCTTTCTTCCAGAGATCTCTGGTATCTTCAGCGCGGAAGAGAGATCTGTGGAATAAAGATCTCTGTAAAAAGATCTCTGGGAGAAAGATCTCTGGAAGAAAGAGCTCTGGAAGAAATATCACGGGAGAAAGATCTCTTGAAGAAAGATCTCTGGAAGAAAGATTTCTTGAAGAAAGATCTCTCGAAGAAAGAACTCTGGAGGAAAGATCTTTCTCGCAGAGATCTTTCTTCCAGAGATCTTAAACTGGTTTTTTGCAGGGAACCTTTTTGCATCATTGCGCGTCTTCTTTCCCAGGAGTCTTTCAGTCTGAGCCTGCTGCGGCATCCAAGAAGATTATTTATGGTACAACTTACGAATCATCAAACCATTCTTCGGTGGAGTAAAACGGAGATTTGGTCGGAAGTGACACAAAGATCATGATACTGGAACAGATCAGTTGTTCCAGGTTCCATGCAAAGATGCTCAAATCAGTTGGTCCGTGTTTGGTCTTCAGATCGATTCAAATCAACGCGATCGCGTGCAAAGTCACAACCCAAGATCTCGCGTCATAAACGCCTGACTTTTGTGTGACCGTTAAAAATTAAGTTTAATCCTGCGTGCGGGGAACATCAAATACTGTGCGGACGTCGGATCTTCTTCCCACCCACCAAATGCCACTTTCTGTTCCAGATTCAGATGAAATGGCAGTCCGCAGTGCCCTTTGTTTTCGGAATTCACCCGCGCATCTGAATGGAATCTGCTCAAACAACATATGCTTTGATGCATGATCGGAAAAGGAAAACAAACAGAAATAAAACTTGAGCCAACGTTCGCCTTGTATTTTGCTTTCCTGACATTGTGAATCATTATCGATAGAAAAACCGGAAGCCGATTTGTCGGAGCCACGCAATTCGCGTTCTGCATCCGATGTTGACTGATGTTGAGTGCAACTCCGCAACACCGGAAGGGCGGTTGTGTGCTCAAATCGCGGAGTTGCGTTTGAAAAAAAAAACAAAATGCGAACGCTCATATGAATGCCCCAAATGCATGTAATTCGTGGAACTTCCATCACAGGCAGTTCCGAAATATATGGATTTTTGCGAAACCAAAATCGTAGCCTCCAGAAAACAGCTGGTTGAAAAGGCTGTGATGATTTTCAAAAAGTCATTGTGGGATGGGGAGACATTCAATCCCAAACCCGACACGGGCTTGGGCTCGAGTGCAGGCAAAGTGCAAAGTGCTCAAGTTCATGTATGGGAGCTCAGAGGCCTGGCGCTTGCACTTCAGCCTGGCACTTATGCAAGCCTCCGGGACCCACAGCTTCAAGGCCCTATACACATAGTATTGTATATCCCTCCTCAAGCAAGGTCATTTTCCTACTGGACTGTACTCCGGAAAGTGTCACAATACCATTTATTTATGTTTTTGAAGAAAGGGGATGCTTTCGCGGACTGCCCTGGAATCGATAAGCACCGTCATGTTCCACAAAAACGAACAGAGCTAGCTAACTCGGCTCAACACATTTTCATCCATCCAAAGGACACACACCTTTGGAACTGTTACGGTGGAAAACAACTTCGGTGTAAAGTTCGCTACGAAAAGATCGATTTTCAAATTTTCTCGCATTTTTTGACGGGGGCTGTCAACAACAGTCAAGAAAACTGTGTCACGTTCGGGCGAAATTCACACCGAAGTGGTTTTCCATGGGCTCTTCTCTCCACCGTTAAAGGTCGATGCGGAGGAAATCGGTTGAGGCGGTTGGTGAAGTTGCGGTGGCGGTCCGTGCTTTACGGTATATTTAAGCCATGCTGAGTTTTAAAAGATTGTAAACTCTTTCTCAGAGAAATCAGCGATTGGATTGGACATTAGGTCAAATGCTTTGTGAGGCAGCCTGTCAAGGAAAAGTGATAAATTTGCAGTCTGTTTTCAACGCCGAGTTTATTTTTGTTTTGTTTTGTTTTGTTCCGTATTCAATGAACATTTTCTGCCATTCAGTCACGATGCTGCATGCATCATCTGCTCATCATCTGCCAATTTCTTCGTCAGAAATAAAAAAAAAAAGAATTTGACCTTCTAAAATGTTGCCAATTTCACTCACGGATATTCTAAACGGAGGCATAATGTTTCAGACTTGAAGCGGTTTATCTGTAACAGATCCAACGAATTTGCGCGAATTTACAATCAGCTTTTTCACTTGCACCTTATTGTTCTCATGTTCTTGTCTTGATATATTGCTGGAAACCGTGTTATCCAGGGCTGTGCTGCTGGCGACCCTGAAATCTCCAGACCTTGTTAGATCACCCGGAATTTAACCTGCCTTTAAAACCTGCCCCGCCCCCCGCTGATGCAATTTTCACAACCAGAACGTCCGGTCTGGTCCAACGCGGGGATTGATGCAGTTCAATTCTGCACACCTCCACACTTGAAGTCGGAATTGAATCGAGAGGATTATATCGCATCCCCGCCACCCGTTTGTCATTCTGCAACTGTCGCTGGATCCTTGCTTGGCTGGTGAAATTATTCATACATTGGAAAGGGTCCAGCGCAGTGCTTCCAGGGCCATAACTGGAATTTTCGACCGAAAAACATGCGAGTAGCTATTATTCTTGTGGGCGCAAAATGCAACTTTTTGGTTGCTAAAAATCCCTTGATGTGACTGTGACTTCAGATACGGCAAATCCTGTACACCTCGGATGGCGTGTGTTCCGGAAGCAAAGACTGTGCATCAGTTGCAATCCATTGGACACATCTCTTCGGGGCAGCTGATGCACCGCAGGAAACCGAGACCCTGAACTGGAAGCATTTCAAAAGCTGCAATTTGCGAACGCACGGGCGATGTGCGTTGCATAAGCAATGAAATTTGCAGGCGCAGTTTCCGAAAGTGAACCCCTCAGCAGCTCAAAAACTGCTATTCGTTCACTTCAGGCGGAAACCATGAAGCGAAATGTCCCTCACATTTTGGGCCAAGGCACTGATATTGGCGGCCTTTTGCACCCCCGGGAACCCATCGGAGATGCAAAAGGCAGCTTGATACAGGCGCATTTTATTCGCAACCAAGTTATAGACATGCGTCAGGTGCGGCCAGGAATGGTATGCGATAGACCATGGCACAAAAATAACAAAAGAATTAGCCTCGTATTCCTCTCTCGAGTCAAGCTGAACGAGGTTGAACGAGCTGAACGTTGAACGTTGAGTTGAACGAGCTGAACGAGGCTCGAGTTTACCTTTTGTCGGATGCGCCATATACAGCTGGACGCATATTCTTGATTCTGACCCCATGTAAAAGTCCAACCCACAAAGAGTGGGGAAAACACTGTGAACATAGAGAATAGGTAAGGCCAGGTTTGAAAAGATTAGGCAGTAATTTTGGGTAGTTTAGGCTGGGTTAGGTTGGCTTTGTTTTGCTTTATTCTCATACTCAAAATCGGGGAGTGCCCCGATTCGTGTAGGTAGACAAAAACATACTCGGCCGAACACTTGCTCCTCAAAAGCCTATTTCAGTTTGGCTTTTGGAGTCGGTTTTTGGGTGGTCGACAGATATTGAGAGATGCCGATGAGACTCGATCACAAAGTGAGTGATTGAAGAAATGCCGAAAGAGGCACGGGCATTTCAAAAATTTGAAGGAAACTGGCTTTATGTCAGCTAAAAACAGTTCGGTTCTTGACCTGCGTCGTAGCTTTTCCTTTCATTTTCCGCCTTTCCCTCGGACAGTCGGGGTAATGGGATAGGTATTCGGGAAAGAGCCTTGATTATCAAACGAAACATATACACACACGTGCATCGGTATGCCAGTCGTAATATCGAAGCGTATAACATGAATCACAAAAGAGATATGCCACGTGAACAGATCATGAGTTATGAGCAATCTCTGTTCTTGACAAACTTCCGCATTGAAAATTTCAAATCAAAATATGTTAAACGCTCTTCGACAAGAAAACCAATTTATTTAGATGGATTTCTTGTAACAGGCCCCCCAGGGTTTTCGTCTTCATGTCATCTCGGCATGTTCATGCGGCACAATATACGAATATTGTTTAAAATAATATTGTACCAATATAGGTACAATATTGGTTTGTAACAATTGCTTGCTTGTTGTGCTTCCAATCCAACACCCACGTAGCCATGCAAAGAAAAATATCAATACTTGTCAACTTTCATGACGCCGCAGGGCTGGATGTTTTTCCCGCCGAGCACTTGTCCATCCAACAAAGTGAATTCCAAGTGGTAATTCCCGACGGAGTCTCAACCACAGCTCTGGGCAGATAGTTTACAGTAAAGTAACAATGAAACTTCCTTCGCGAGCAAAAACATCCATGCATATTGGAGCTTTGCCAATTTCCCAACCAACCCCAAAGATGGAATTGAAACTGCTTTAAGAGCATTTTGACTTCTGCATTTTGACTACAATATCGTCTTACAGATTTTGTGGTCAGCAATTCACACCTTTGCAGGCATGGATAGGTTTGTAAATTGTAATAAGGCATTGCGCAGATGCCTTTATTTCGTTTCTTGTTCTCGGATTTCAAACACAAGTATTGCACTTGCAAACCTGATTACTTTGTGCAATGAGGTTAGCCTGTAAAAATATCCCGATTTGATATCCTGATTGACAACAGTTCCGATTCAGGGAATCGGGGCTATTTTGCCTTTAGCAAGTCCTGAATTGTTCGTGGGCATGTGATATAAGAACTCCATGTGCACGAACGCATGTCAAGGGAAGATGGGAAAGACTGTGCATGCGTGTGTGCAACCCCGATTTGATGTGCAGGTCTCAAACCTCAGGTAATATCCTAGAAATGGTATCCCAGAGTTATTGTTGGCTGTCTGCGTCGCATAGGTGAACAATACCCTCCCAGCCAAGATCCTACAGATCCTCCGATATCAGTGATGCCTATTCTCAGACGCAGGCTTTCGGCGCTTTTGACGCTTTCGCGATCCTCAAATGGGACGCAGTAGGTTACTTGCTGTCCCTG
This sequence comes from Sinentomon sp. SZTP_YWyxl, assembly GCA_030068105.1. Lineage (NCBI taxonomy): Eukaryota > Metazoa > Arthropoda > Protura > Sinentomata > Sinentomidae > Sinentomon > Sinentomon sp. SZTP_YWyxl. The sequence continues at coordinate 14,840 of JASGXE010005102.1, read as the reverse complement.
TGGTGGCATATCTGTTAGTGATTCCATATTTGTTCATTTTTTATTACCAATAGTTGCTGATTTTTGCATTCTGGCAATGCTGATTTGGAGCAACCTGCATGCCCTTGTGTATCTTGATGTAACCGTTCCTACGTGTGATAAGGGGAAATTCCCCCTGAAATACAGAAATTATTCAGTTCCATTCTAAAAGATATAGGTACCTGATCTCATCCATTTTTATAGAAGCCAGCAATTGATTTCGGCAACAAAAGTTTGTCAACATGTTTGTAAGTTTGTTAACTTCACCAACCATTGACAGAAAATCCTTGAACCCTCATTAATTAATCGCCCCCAAAATACTCTGACGAGCATCGCGTACCCATCGTTGACCTCATTACATTGCCATGCGGAGCCGTCCTCATGGCAACGTAAGGTCAATTATGTGCAAGCGATACTCTTCAGATTTTCCCTCAACACCCTGCACTGCCAATGGAGAATAACTTGAACAAGAATTTAGGGTGTGCCATTCAGATCAGCGTATACTTTCTGCAGCGTGGCGCACGATGTCCACAATCAACTGCCGCGCTGTCATACATACAGCAAAAGGAATGTGAACCTTTCAGACCACAAGTTTGCATCGACCGATTTAAATTTACTTTCGTGCGTGCTCAATTGCAATGCTTTATTGCCGTTCCGTTCACAAACCACTCCTTGTTTTGAAAGTTGCCGTTGGGGTTCAGTTCAGTGTCAGGTGGTTGCATCAGTCCGTCTGTTGTAGTGTATGATGTCTTCTGTGTTTTTATTTTCACGGCCAGGGTCATGAATTATTTCGTTAAATGACTGCTAAATGACCCATGGAAGAGGGAAGACATGCAACTGCTCGTGACATGCGGAAAAAAGTGAAACGGCGAGTGATACTTGCACGTGGAGCATTGATTTTTAGCGATATTGGCCATTACCAAATTAATGGCATATGGATTGGCAACAATTTGGACGCAGAAGTAGGCCCTACACAATTGCAACACCATTCAACCAGTGACACCGAGTCAATGATGGTGAGAACAGTGAACAATATGCGAGTGGACCATCTGAAATTGCGTTATGGCTCTGGTATTGCGTTATGGCTCAACATTGCAGAATTTCTTTTGATAGCATTTTTCTCCATGGCTCTCAAATGCAATTTCTCAACAGTTAATTTGCGTTCCTTAAAGGTCTTAAACGTCTCTTGCATCAGCATTTTCCGCATTTTCCCATCAGCATTTTTCCATCAAAGAGCATTTCTCCAGCTTTTTCAGCATTTTCCCATATGCATTTTTCAATCAAACAGCATTTTCCCAGCATTTTTCCGCATTTTCCCATCTGCATTTTTCCATCAAACTTTGAAGAACTTTTGTGCAGGGGATATTGGTTGTAGAAGCGGCAGAGAAGCGAGAAATTAGGACAATCCGGAGTTTTGAGGATTTGTGTGATCTTTGTCGAAAATAACTTTCGCCGTGTCAGTGGACAATGGAACTTTCGTGGCACCCGATGTTTCGGTTCGAGTAATTTATCACCATGCACTCATGAAGTCATCCAACTGAAGCAGAAATTCGAAAATCTGGAAAAAGTGAAAAACAAGATTCCTGCGTCGGGCAGTCAAGATGGTGATGCAATTGGCTGGGAAAGTGGGCGTGCCACCATCAGCCGCAGTGACATATTTGCATCGCCGAAACAATTCCGTGAAAGTGGCCAAGTCTACTGCCTACGTGGATGTCTTCAAAAGTAAAAGCTTGTCTCCCGTGATGCACTTCTCAAAACGACAAACCGCACGGCTCGTGTTTTCGCGTCCGGTTCAAACAATTTCTTCTCGCCAACCCTCAGCTCACTAAAAGCATGTCAATGGGGGCTCTTTCATCTAGGAGTGGATAGTACCATCAACCACATTTTCCTGTTTAGACCTCCTAATTTTTTAGACACCCTGTTTGTGTCTGAAAAATCTGATTCCACGCGCACACAAGAGGGCTTTTGCGTCTGCAAGAGAATGAGTGTTGAGGTCAAAGTGCAAAAACGGGCCGTCAGAAAGTTATTTTGTTTGTACGGACGACTTAACGACTTTCGCGTGGAGAGCAACAGAATTCCTTATCCCCAGAGGGTTCCTTGATGCCTGTTCCAAAAGGTGTTTCTGTCGCGTTGTTCTCGGATATTTTTTCGTACAGAAAAGGAATCAATTCTGTTCGTTTTGGAACAACGAGTTGATCTGCTGCGATATTTGAGAGGGACGTCACCTTCTGAGGCGCAACGCACTGAAAGCGCCCATGTGAAAAGGTCTTTGAATGCGATCCTCCAAAGATCGATCCTTTAGGGATCTCTGGAAATAAGGAATTGCATGAGGCGCCCGCGAGCAGAAAACCCATCACTGTTTTCTCAACAATCCAGAAAGATTTGAAATCTCGCACCGTTGACGACGATGAAATTTCCTGTGAAATTTCAGTGAAATTTCGGGACGGAGGACTGGGACATCAGAATGGACTGAGTCAGAATGGGACTGAGGCAGAATTTTTTGTCGGCGTCTGCCCAGTTCTGCCCCAGTCCCATTCTGCCTCAGTCCCATTCTGCCTCAGTCCGATTCTGCCTCAGTCCCATTCTGCCTGAGTCCCATTCTGCCCCAGTCCCATTCTGCCTGAGTCCCATTCTGCCTCAGTCCCATTCTGCCTCAGTCCCATTCTACCTCAGTCCCATTCTGCCCCAGTCCCATTCTGCCTCAGTCCCCTTCTGCCTCAGTCCCATCCTACCCAGTCCAATTCTGCCTCAGTCCCATTCTGCTTCAGTCCCATTCTGCCCCAGTCCCATTCTGCCTCAGTCCCATTATGCCCCAGTCCCATTCTGCCTCAGTCCCATTCTGCCTCAGTCCCATTCTGCCTCAGTCCCATTCTGCCCCAGTCCCACTCTGCCTCAGTCACATTCTGCCCCAGTCACATTCTGACTCAGTCCCATTCTGCCTCAGTCCCATTCAGCCTCAGTCCCATTCTGCCTCAGTCCCCTTCTGCCTCAGTCCCATCCTACCCATAGTCCAATTCTGCCTCAGTTCCATTCTGCCCCAGTCCCATTCTGCCTCTGTCCCATTCTGCCTCAGTCCCATTCTGCCTCAGTCCCATTCTACCTCTGTCCCATTCTATCCCTGTCACCTGTTTCAATACGAGGGTCATCCAAAAAGTTCCTGCAACATCTGCTTAATTTTTTTCCTCCTAGGCCAGAATTTGCTTTCTTTTTTGTTTTCATGTTACCCCATTCTTGTACTTTCCATCGGTGTGTTTTTGAAAGGTATTCTGTGCTTTTATGCCCAGAAAATTGCAAATTGACTGACCTTGGATTGATGCCATGGCCAGAGTTTTTCAACAGTTCAACACTCGAGCAAATTCGACACATTAAGATTGAATCTGCCTGAGGGAATACAGCTCGGGAAGTGCATGTAGCCTTTGTGGAGGCATGTAGTGAGAGTGCCCTCTCTTATCGTGTGTGGCAGAATGGATGAAACGCATGGGAGAAGGAAGGTGGAGCATTGAGAATGAACCCTGCAAAGGCTGCGTGAAATTCGGACACAAACTAACAGAGTGAAACAAACGACGACATGTGCACAGCTTTTTATGGATCATTTAACAACGTATGCGGTTCCAAAAGCCAGAAAATAACGCAGGACTTCAAGCAACCGTTCTTCAGGGGTGTGCTGATCCCTGCAATCCGTGAGAGCTGTCTAGAGTCACACAGGTTTCTGTTTGTCAAGCCCATCATTTTCCACGCCAATGCATGTCATCACAAGTTAACCGCTGTAATTGGACTTTTGACAAAGCGGGAGTGGAAGATTTTGCAGCATCCAGCCAAAATGAGCCCCTCTGAATTCCACCTGTTCTCGGTGCTCATGTTTCTCCTCCCTGGGCTGTCATTTGGTAGTCCAAAGGAGCTCAACACAGTTGTGGATGCTGGAACAAGAAGGTTTAATTGGGACACCCTGTACCGGAACATCAGACAGCATCAGAACAGATGCAAACATGTCATTGTGTAGAAAGAGGATAACATTGAAGGCATGTGATGGAAAGAATGATGAACCTTTATTTGTATAGTTTTCACGATGGTGTTGCAGGAACTTTTTGGATGCCCCTCGTATGCATGCAGATGTCCACTGATTTGGTAGCACTCAATGTCCGCTATTCTGGAAGACACAATGGAATTTGAACGATGAGATGGCATTTGTTGAAAATGTGGTTTGTGCCCGTCAACCGTATCACTGCCCGATCCAAACCTTTGTGGTTTTTGGCGAGGAGGTTTTCGGGATTTTCTCTTCTTAAAATACACCAGAATATCTTCTATATACAAAACCCTCTGTTTTTAAGCGTCGACAAAGTTCTTGCGTATTCTGTCAGATTGGGGTTACATAAGACTGTGGTTGAGCCGAATGCAAATTTATGTTGATATTGAAATTTTAAATTCAAATGGATCCTTCTTGCTTTTTGATTAATGCGTGGAGGCGGGCGGGAAATCAAGAATTCGAACTTTATCAAGACATCTCTTTAGCTGAGACGGCAACCTGTCAGCATCCGGCCTCTGCAGCATACTTGTGCGTTTGTTGATTGATTAAGATTCATCTTCTGAGATTTGTTTGATGTTCTGCCCGGAAAAGAAATGCCCGATTTCGCTTTTCAGACATTCGGACACCTGCTGCACAGTCGAGGTCCGGCTGCCCTCCCAGAATTTACATCGCGATATCATACCATAAAACTGATCGCCGACATTGCAATTTTGTACATTTCCTCGCGTGGTCACCGCTTCACCATGGCGAATAAAGCCGAACTTTTAGAACAAAGCCCCCAAGTCAATACGAATAAACCTACCCAAACGTATAGAGCCCAAAACCTGTAAGCCTAATTATGTAGTGATATCTTCAAGCAAGGAGTTTCTAAGCAAAAATTTAAGGTTCGTCCAAGCATGAAAAAGACTTTTCAAAGCCTTCGATCGTATACCCCATTGCCACTCACCCTCAGTTTGAACACAATCCACAGCCACGGGTAGATGGGCTCACCTTCCCACAATGCAAAAGGAATGGCGTTGCGCATAGAAATGAAATTTTGGAAACACAAATCTATCCATTGAATTGGCGAGTTAAACAGAGTGCAATTATTGGCATTGAGGAACACGGCCACATCTTGCGAAATTCGTCCACGATTTTTCAAGCTCTGAATTCATTCTCTTATATCTTGTGTGAGTGTAATAGGCCTTTCTCTCGACAGGTGATAGGTGCTCTAGCGCAATGTGTCTGTTGAATTAAACATTTTGTATGTGTTGTGTGCTTTTTGTGTGCCGCTGCACTCGTCTCTCATGCCTTGTCGTAAACTTTGCGGGATCTTCTGTTGCAGTGCAAAATTTCATTTTGTGCGGCGTACCTGTAAACTGCTTGACAGTTCATAATTTGGGAACACTCGTTCACAACGTGTTGGGTTCTTTTGGTTTGTCTCTTTCCCACTTTGATATTGCAAAGATTGACTTTGGAACCCCATATCAACCATGCCAATATTTCCTTTGTGGACATTTTTCCAATTTTACTGCATGCAAATTAGCTAAACTAGAGCTACAATCACATTTCTACATCAGGTCTCGGGCCTGAGGCACCACGACTCGCGAATTTAAGTTCACATCTTTCGAATTCACCCAAGATTAATCCTATTTCTCTTCCGATCTTGGCCGCGCCTGATTGCAATGGGCTTCTCTGTGGAACTTTGTCCAGAACTGCAGCCTTTCCTGAATTGTTTTCAACTTGGCATTTGCCTACTAGACTGAAATCCTTTCAATTCTGGAACCAAGAACAAACATGGGATTCGCAAGAATTTTCATCAAAGTTTTCGGATGAATACTTTGGCACATATTGAATTCCATACGGCGACGCTTATTAGTCACACAGATGAGTGGGAGATGTCACAGAAGAACCAAGCACTCAGCCCAGCAGGCAAATATTTACGAAAATCCACGGAATAAATTTCGCATTTTTTCATTCATTCCCGGTAAACATTCACATAAACCAGACGGCCTTGGTCCAGCCATCAACCCACTCAGAAATGCATTTGAATCTCAATCTTTTGAACTTGAAAATGTTGTGAGACAAAGTGAATTGGGCGGGCAGATCTCAGGTTCCACTGCAAAACATCAAACTGCAGGCTGACCAGCAGTTTCCGTTGTGACGCGCAAAACGGAAACAAGGCAAGAATAAATCTTATCTCACTTGATCAAGCCTTGATTTCGAATGATATTTTGAGATTTTCTTCTCAAGACGCCAAGCTTAAGGCTTACAAATCTCTCATTCTTCCCGTAATTGAGTATGCAGGGGTCGTTTGGGACCCTGCTTGTATGACCGATACCTCTAGGATAGAAATGATTCAAAGACTAGCTTGTCGCATTATGACTGGTAACTTTAGACATGATGTTCGCGTTTCTGATCTGATGATTGATCTTGATTTGGAATCTTTATCCTCCAGACGAAGGGAGCGCAGGCTCAAACTTTTCTCTGAAATCGTCAGTCATTCCCTCAATTTTTGTCTTCCTTCACAATCTTCATCAAACCGAATCAGAGAAGGACGGATAACGGTGTTTCTTTTTACGTGCCGCTGTGCAAAACAAACATCCTTTTTAATTCTTTCTTTCCCAGGACAATTAGGGACTGGAACAGTCTTTCTCCCATCTCCCCCTTTGTGGCTAGCACCGCAGCCCGCCTGGACGTCGCACCACGTCTTCCTTAACCATCGTTCTGTTGTTTTCACGTTTCCACATTGCTGATTGTTTCGTTATTTATTCCATGTTGCTGATTTCTTTTATCTCCTCTTGACTCTTTGACTCAGAGCTCTTTTCGTCGACCTGCCACCATCAACTTTGCGGCAGTTTTTTGAATAATAAAAAAAATTTGAATGCGCAAAAAAGCTCGGATTTTGGTGTCGGGCCAATTGCAGAGTGTGGACGGTCAAAATGCACCTGTCTCTGGAAAACATCCGCTTTCCATATTGATTGGACGAACCACTATTTTCTCGCAAAATGAACTCAGTTTTCAAAATATGGGTATTCGACTACTGGAGGACCCAAACCCCTGCCAAGATGCAATGCCAAGGTGCAGGCGAAGAGGCACTGTGCCCCGCGGAACCTTGATGAGCCTCTGCCTTGGACACCCCAGTGCCGGTTGAGCGCTCCACTTCGCCGACCCCACTTTTCACGGACGGCTGGATCCGTCGAACACCTCCTGTATTTTATGATTTGGGCACTTTACATGGGTGCCTGGTGTATGGCCAAAAATTTTCGCGCGTGCTCTTTATGACCGTGCGAACAAAAAATAGCCAGTGACAACTGACAAAATTCGCATCGACCCCCTCCCATTTTCTATATGGAGCCCCAAAGTTACCAAAACGAACTTCTTGGGGAAGCAGCTCTGGGATGTTCTGGTTGCCCGTAAAAGTTCTCATTTTTGCGCCCGATGTCCCAATTATCTGACATGATCACCCACCAAATTATTCAGGGGAAATACCTGCGGGTAATAATCAAAAAATACTCGTAATAGTCCGCTTGAAATTTCCCTGCACACCCCAGAGTGATTTTTTGGGAGTTCATGTCAGCAAATTGGGGCATCGGAGCGCATTTCATCATAGTGAATGTTTTCTTTGGTATTTTCAGAAGAACCCAATCGCAAAACATGAGACCTTTCCGAATACCAAACAGCCCCAGAACTTCTCCAAAAAGTTCATTTTGGGATCTTCGGGGCTCCAAATCTGCGGAAAATAGGGAAACGGAGCAAATTTTGTCACTGCGAAGTCTGTGACTTTTGTCCATCACCAGACATCCTGAATTAATACCGAACTTATTCGCTGCACCTGGTACCTAAGTAGGGACACCAACGTGCATTCCCAGACGTCAACAATAACAAGCAATTATTATCGTTGACATGATGATTCCCGTGAAATCATCTTTCCGAAGTAATTCCACTCGCGAACACGTTGGTCCAACTCATAAACTGATGCTGAAAGCCGTGACAACGCATATAGGTACAGGGTGCGGAGAATGGTGAACTCAAAATCTACTGAATCGATTGCACCATTTCTGTCTCCCATGAGTTCAAATCCGCTCATTTCTGTCTAATAAATCAATCGCTGCCTCTTTCTGCCTCGGACTGTCTGTTTGGTGGATTTTAGAGGTGGTCATTCAGGTGCATTTTACAGTGCATTACGGTGAATTTTATAGTGCATTAGAGTGCATTTTTGACTGAAAACACGGTTGGTTTCGGTTGGGAAAAAAATTCACCCTAAGATATGGACTGAGGCAGAATTTTTGCATTTTTGGCATTTTGGCATTTTTGTGGGCTGATTTTGTTTTATTTCTGCGGGTTAGGTTAGGTCAGGTTAGGTTAAGTTGGGTTAGGACAGGTGTAAGCCACCACCTCCGTGCAAAAATTCCCTCCAAAACTCCCTCCTTTGTCCAATTCAGCCTCAGTCCGTTCTTAGTCCACCGATCCTTCTCAGCATCACACCAGGAATCGCATGCATCACCCATATTGGCAAAATCTTGGTAACCGTGTATTGAAGAGGTGCGAGCTTTCTTGTGGTCGCAGTGTAGTGGTCTGCATACCAAGAGGTGTAGACTAACATCTCACCCGATGGCACCAACCTCAAAACTGTTCAAAACATCGTTCCGTCGCCACGAGCATCACACTGCGGTTCCGATGAAACTCTGATACACCCATATGCAAATTGATTAGATATGTTTAGTCCGGCGAAAAATGCACTTTTGCGGTCCAAGAACCAATGCGAAATATATGGCGCGTCGAAAAACCAATGCGAAATTCTGGCGCGGGCAGGAAAGGTGGATTTCAAACTCGTTTTACGATCCTGTGTTTTTGCTCAAGGCCACTTGCTTGGCGGCGATGACGGTGTGATCATCCTGACGAGGAAGGTCGATGTTTCCGAAATTATGGGTCTGAAGGGGAAATGTAGGTAAGAATAAAACCCTTTATCCCTAATTTGTGCGATTATCGAACGAGCGTCGTGGACAAAATTTGCTGTTTTTCAATTTATTTGCTATATATTGAGGTGCAAATGTGTCAGAAATGATATTTACAGGTTATTTACATCAGACAAAGAATTAGACAACACGAACAATCATTGCAAAGGAAGAAGCGAACAAGTGAGAATTATGAATAAGAAGTAGTGCGGATAACGTAACACTAAATAAAAATGGAGGTCAGTCATCAAGGTGACGAGGGGCGCCCCTATGCGATGTGATTGCTTGAATGAAGTGGTGGTCTCTAGGTAGAGCATTCCAATCCTTAAGTGATCTTGGGAAAAATGAATTGAGAAAAATATTTGATTTGATAAGTGGTATGCGGAATTGAAAATCATGAGTGGCTCTTCTGTTCTGAAAGTTTTCAGCAAAAAGCGGTGGGATCTCAATCAAAGCTTTGCCTTTTAAGATTTTAATAAAGAATGCAAGCCTTTTCTCATTCCTGCGAATTCTGAGAGAATCAAGTTCAAGACAAGTCAACATTGACGTGACGCTGGCTGTGCGATCATAGTTGCCAGTAATAAATCTGGCTGCGCTTCTTTGAACTTTTTCAATCGCATCAGCGTGGGATACGAGAAATGGATCCCAGACGACAGACGCGTATTCCAGGTGAGGTAGAACAGTATTTTTGTACGCTAGAAGTTTCGATTTAGCATTTCCGTGAGAGAGATTCCTTCTCAGAAACCCAAGAGCAGATCTAGCTTTGTTAATAGACATGTTGACTTGTTCAGTCCAATCCAGATGCTCGTGAAGTTTGACACCAAGATACTTAAACACGGAAACTGACGGCACAGTTTCATGATTTATCTTATAATCGAAAAATCGAGTCTGAGAGTAAGGGCTCGTGAGTTTTTTGGGATGGAAGAGCAGAAACGCGCATTTCTGGACATTAATTTCCATTCGTGAGTCTTTACACCATTGATGAAGAGCGTCCAAGTTGTTTTGTAAAGTGGTAGCGTCCCTGCCATCCTCGACAAATGTGTATAGTACAATATCATCAGCATAGAGCCGTATGTTACAGGTAATTACATCAAAAACATCATTGACAAAAAGAATAAAGAGAAGGGGGCCCAATGCACTCCCTTGAGGAACCCCTGAGGTGAGCTTGAGGAGAGAAGAGGAAGGCGTGCGATCGACAATGACATTGGCATGTCGTGATGTGAGGTAAGATTCAATAAGTTTCAACAATGTGACCGGGAATGACACGTCTTCTAAGCTTAACAATAAGGAGTTCGTGGTCAACACTGTCAAAAGCTTTTGCCAGGTCAATAAAGATTGCGTGTGTTGGAGTTTTTGACTCAATTCTTGATGCGATATCAAAGACCAATTCAGTTAGCTGAGTTTCACAGGATTTTCCCTTCCGAAACCCATGTTGATTAGGGTGTTTGACTCACAGAAATCTCGGATTAAGTTGTGCAACATTTTCTCAAATATTTTCGGCACAGCAGAAATTAGAGAAATTGGTCTAAAGTTGTTGACGTCATTGAGATTGCCCTTTTTGGGGACGGGGCAAATGTTAATTTGTTTCCAATGATCAGGAAATACTCCAGAATAATAAATTTCTTTGAATAAGATTTCCAAAAATTGCGACAGTGGAACATTTAGGTTTTTTATCAGGGGGATTGGGATTTTGTCGAATCCAGGACCTTTTTTGTTGCACATCAAAGAAACGACACTTGAAATTTCTGTACAGCTGAAGTGGAATAAAAATTTTTCGGGGGAGAAACACGAAAGATCTGGTACAAGGACCGAAGGAGCGATCGAAGGCGGTGTCGGCACTGGAAGTGAAATTTCAGAAAAGTTGTTTTGAAACGAGGATACAAAAAGATCAGCTTTTTCAACATTATCGGCAATTAGCGATCCATCCCTTTCTGCAAGAACCGGAATAATTGAGCAGCCCTTCCTCTTTTGTCTCATGTGGTTCCAAAATGAGTGTGCATAGGGCGTATTTATAGCATGCTCAATAAAATTTGCAAACAAAATATTATTCAACCTCACTGCAGCCACTCTGGCATTTGTGTAACTTTCCCAGTTCTGCGGTGTTGGGTAACTATATTGGGTATTGCAGGCTAATTTTATCACACTTTCAGCCTTTTGTGGGTCGGATTGTGTGAAAGATTGGGTTTATCATGTGTGCAACATATTTCTTGATACTGCTTAACTCACTCTTAAAAAAAAACATTTTTGAGAAAAATCTATTTTCTCAAAAAATCAGAATCTGCTAAATGTCTTGGGAAAATTTTAACCTCACAAACCCCAAGGAAATCAGTTTTGACAAAAAGGAAAAACGGTTTGGCAAAGTTCAGTTTTGCGAGAAGTTTGTTTTTCGTCAAAATGTGATCTGCAGGCAAAACTGCATAATGAACTGTACTGCATAAGTTTTGAAAGTTTTAAAGATGAACCGTATTGCAGAAGTTGAACTGCAGAATGTTACGTGAACTGCAGAAATTGACTGCATGAACTGCATGAATTGCAGAAGTTGCATGAACTGCATTGCAGAAGTTGAACTGCTGTTGCATGAACAGCAGAAGTTGATCAAAAGGCAACAATTCCACAGAAATGTGTCCTCACATGAAAAATGCGGCATTGAGTGTAAAATTGCGTGTGTGTAAAATGTGTGCGTAAATTGTGAAAGATGTGTAAAAATTCTTGGCATTGGTTAAGGCAACAAATACAATTGCAAATTTGTTGGCTCTGAATCTGAAAATTTTGAGTTTCAAATTTTTCAATTTCAATGTCTAGGAATTATCGCGTTTCGTGTTTTTTTCTGGCCATGCACAATCAAATACTTTGCGACAAAACCCACAACAGGGAATTGACGCCATAACAAGGGGACCGCGAAAATTGCTGTACATTTCGTTGAAAAAATTGTGCAAATACCCTGTAATCTGCCACTGTCGTCACCGCGCCAAAACACTACTTGCTGTCAAAGCGTTTTAGGCACAATGACCTGCAAAAGCCGGGTTTCAATTTCTGTTTTGGCTTGAAAACTATAAGGCCAGTTGGACAACTCTGCTCAAGGTTTTGGATTCAGAGTCTGGATTACATGCCCGACCGTGAACGAGTTGACATGAAGTTCAGCAGGTGCAAAATATCACGAATTTCAACATGGAAAGACGTTGCTCAAAATAGTGATTATAGCCATTGTTAGACCAAAGAAAAGAATTCGTGTTCGTTAAAGGAATAAGCGCAACCAGAAGGGGGAGAGAATTGGTCAAAAGCAGCCATCGAAAGCATCAGGATTCGATGGATCCGATGACAGAGGGACAGTATACGGACTGCTGAGGCAGAATTAGACTGAGGTGAATTTTTTCCATTTTTTGAAGCGGATTTTTTGATTTCATGTCTGGATTCAGAGTCTGGATTACATACCCAACTGTGAACGAGTTCACATGAAGTTCAGCAGGTGCAATATATCACGAATTTCAACATGGAAAGACGTTGCTCGAACAGTGATTATAGCCATTGTTAGACCAAAGAAACGGCGATTTTGTGTTCGAAAAGGAATAAGCAGTGACCAAGAGTGTTTTGTGTTCGAAAAGTAATAAGCAGCGACCAAGAGTGGGGAGAATTGGACAAAAGCAGCCATCAAAAGCAGCAGGATTCGATGGGTGATGACAGAGGGACAGAACGGACTGAGGCAGAATTAGACTGAGGTAAACTTTTTTACAGCGGATTTTTTCCATTTCTCCGGGTTGGTAAGGACAGATACAACCTACCTGCCTCCGTTCCAATTCTCCCGCCTCTCACTTCGTCCACTTCTCCCTCAGACCACATATGCCTCAGCCCAGTTCTGCCTCATTCTACCTCTACCTCAATCGGTTTTTCCCAGTCCTCCGATCCCATCCGATGCCCAGAGCGGTCTCAGAGAATGCACTAAGGACGGGAAGGATAAAGAGGCAATGATCGACGAAGTCTGCGGGAAAGCATGTTCAAGGCAGCCTTTTTCTTCTTTGGAGGAAAGAAACGCACTCGACTGCCACATGAAAAATGCTCACACAGATCAGCTCAGATCCTCAAGTGCTCTTTTAATTAAAGACATTTGCCCTTGCGTCCACAGGTGAATCCAGCAAATAACATAAAAATGCTTGAAGCGTTGACAACTGGACAAACTCTCAACATTGGAAATCTTCTTGCCGACTTGCCGACTTGCCGACCGCTTCTGAAGATACCGTCAGAGATTTGCGAACGATTCGAGAAAACATTACAATTTTTTACGAAATTCACGAAATTTTTTACAAAATTTTTTTAGGAAATGTACGAACGAATCGAGAAACTTTTTCTGACCTCGAGCTTTGGGTGACCTATAGGCACTTTTGACATCTGCAGTGTCCATGACATCACGGCGCCTCGTTGTACAAAAGAATTGGCCTATTCGTAAAGCATCCGCGCGGTCAGTGAGCCGCTCAAGGAAAAATTATAGGCTATCCCAAGTCGATGTTGTCAGAAGAATCGCTTCGGTTTCATTTTGATATACGAAGATTTGAATGCATGAAAAAAATCGTCTTTGATTTTTTTTTAATTCCACCTTCGCCAATTGAACACTACACCAGACAGTAAAACATTGAGAAGTTTTTTCTCCAGTTGCAAATAATGCTTTTTTGAACAGTGGAATAAAAGATGGTCGTTACCCCCGGTGATGTAGCGGTGTTATAGGCTCCTACTACTTGTCCAGAAAATCTGTTCCGCTCATTGGCACAAGTTAGGACCAGCGAGTCTGACTGGAATTACACCATGACTGTATGATAGAACACTGTGGAACTGCTATACCATGTTTAAGGAAGAGGCATTGGCACGGTACTGTAAAGTTTGAGAAAAATATGGCAATTGGCACACACATCCTGCAAGACTATATGGTGGAAAATTGCCTACCACTTTGGTGCCAATATTGCCGATAAATATGGTAACAAATTCTGAGGAACCAGTGGTAAGCCTCCATTCTGTGGTATTTCAGTCGCACTATTTTGTGCTTGGTGCACTATTGTCACACTATTTTGCACGATTATGAGCACTTCTCTAACTGTTGTGGAGTTCGCATCAGACTCGTAATTCCGATACACATCGAAGGCCGAATCGTGTGGCGGGTCCCAAACATTTTGAAGACCCTGTGATACACGAAACAAATAAAACAATGAAATTTTAATTATCTTTTTGTGCCAAACACATAACAAAACAAACTTGACGAGTAGCCATTCAGATATGACATGAAAGATGAGATCTGGCAAAAGACAAAGGGCGGATCGCTATCAATCGGACACCTAGGAATGCCCCCGGAAGACGCGCATTGCAAGTACGCATGGGCACCTGCTATGAATGCATCTGGATTGCGCAAGTGTGCCTTCGGACAACTGACATGCAAAAAACACCGATTGTGGCTTCATGCCATGCACATAGAATCTGTAGTTTGCAAGCCGGAAAAGTTTTTTGCAGAGGATGTTTCGTCACAAGTGCATGAATTGAACGAAGGCTGAATTCATTTGCGACGTAACATGCTCTGTGAGAAGGCAACGCCAGGAGAAAACGTTTATGGACATCTTTCTGACTTTCTCCGCTAGAGTGCAAGCCTGGTAAGTCTATAAGGCCTTAAAACGTTTTTCCAGTGTCGCTACCTTCTCATCTTAGGATGTTACGTCGCAAGAGAATTCCACCTCCATTTTGTGGTTTCTGTACCCGGAAATGCCAGAAAGGGCAAAACAAAACTTTTTTCCCGTCCGTTTTGCGGCGTATGTTGTCATTCAGGATTCTAAAATGGCCCATGAGAAGGAATGAACTCCATCATTCGAAGAATTTTGGCGAGTAGT
>JASGXE010005101.1:0-25661 GCA_030068105.1 Sinentomon sp. SZTP_YWyxl | reverse complement strand
TTATCTGGGATCAACCAGCAAAATAACTTGTCTGCAACAAATATCGAAACAATATGAATATCCGAATTCAACCGGCTGATAGCTGTGCACCCTGTGTCTTCTTTGTTCTTTCATCCATCTTCGTTCTGAAAACATGAACTGTCTTTTTGATCAACACAGTTCTTTCGTTCCTTTCTAAGATTAAGATTTTCCAGACAAGATCTAAAGCATTAATTTTGTGCCAACCGCACCCTGCAACCCCTCGACTTGAAAACTGTTTTTCATTGTGGTCCCAGGAAACGGAAAATGTCGCCTTTGACTTGAAGAGGTGATTTTGGTAACATAACCGTGATCAGAGAGGAATTGCCATCCTGGAAAGTGGATTCTTCGCCACGCACAAGAGTTCGGAATCAAAAGGTCATAAGTCCAGAGGGTTCGACAACTCATAACACGAACACCTTCAAACTCCGCATGCGGACCACTGTTGACGTACCCAAGAACTCACCAAAACCAAAAATCTGGCAATTCAGGCGAACTTAGGTGAGATATTTTTTGCATTTTTCTCAAAACTGTGTTTTGTGGACTTATGACCTTTGATGTTTTGTGGACTTATGACCTTTGATTTTCACCGATTCAATTGGCTTTTCTTTCATTTTTTCCATGATTCTTCAGTTCGTGTTTTTGCATTGCTTTATTCTCCACTCAGTGAATCCGAGAGCCCATGGAGGCCACTGTTGAGACCTGATAGAAGAAGACATCCATCCGCTGTGCCGGTGGCCGGTGGCAAACAAATAAATGTGCAGGAAATGTTTTTCGGTCCTGATTCGTATTTTTGACATTTTTAAAAAATACCATCATCCACTCAGGCTTGGATAATTCGAATCGCAGCAGGGTCTGTACGAATATGTTGCACTAAAGAACAGGATGCGGCAATATTTTTCGTCAGTTGTTCATGCACACAAACTTGAACTTGACACTTAATTTTCATTGTTTGTTAAAGAAAACAACAGTGTGATCAAATTCAAAAGTCCCTTCATGGTTTGCACTTTTGGCCTGTTTGGTCTCTTGGCACTCTTGGCTTTGTTTTTTCCAAGGACATGCCGTTTTAGCAAGTAATAACATAACTTATACAATTCGCTGTGGACAAATTAAAGGGAGCTAAGTGTGAGAAACTTTAATTTCTACTTCTGCGATTTTCCATTTAAAACCCATTGTTGTTCAACAATATTTTTCATTTCTCCGTTTTCACTTAGCTCCCTTTAATTTGTCCAAGGCGAATTGACCGGCAGATTGTGGTCAACACGTGAGTCAAAGGCCGGTAATGTGCAGCACAATCGAGCTCATACGGTGAAGCTTCCAGAACCTTACAGAACCCTTGTTTCCTTGTGTAGAAGGACCTAATGCACCAGTTGTATGGCCTTTTTGGATCACTCTCTGCACATCCCTTCTGGTTTTTCCATCATTGAAACCAAGAAGACAAGCTTTCAGTGATAATGTGCAGCCGCTGAAATAAACTCATGTTCCGGAGGATTGTCACACATCATTCCAGCAAAATAATTTGTCCAAAAAAAAAAGACAACAAATCAAATAAAGATGTGAAGGATAACAATTATTGTGAACAGTCTGACCCCAGAAACAAAGTAAAAGTGGAAAAGTGACTTTTGTACAAATCTGACAAAAAAAACTTGAACAAGTACAAAAGAATCATTTTGATCAAAGTGCTAACCTTTGAGACGTCCTTTTCAACGACAATTTTCTTACGGATATGCAACTTGTGAAGTTCAAGTGATCTGGCACATCTCTTGTGAATGTGCCAGATAAGTAGATCATCCTGTTGTGTTGAGGCTCAGACTAATGAGCATTGAGCACATTGTGGATAACACAAACACATTGCTGGAGCTGGTGGCTACCTTTGGTAATTCCTAATGACAAACTGAAACAATGGCCAACTACCAAAAATCAGGCTTGGAGCCAAAGCAGAGGTTCCCGGAGGTGTCTCCCTCAACTGAATCTCAAACATTCTGTTGGCTCAATCAATCATCATCGACCATCGTGAGTCTGGCAGGGGGAGGAGGTGCAGTGAACCACACATCTCCTGACCTCTTCCTCCAGTGCACAGAAGGTCTTGGAACAGCTTTTGTACAACCAACCCCAATGACAATACAGGGTGGCCCAAAAAAAGGTAACCAAAATTGCCACGATTGCTCCTGCTGGTTTTGCATGGTTTAAAAATGTGTTTTCAGGTTTTTTTTATCAACCTGCTCTAAAAAAGGTGTTCCACGCAATAAAAATTTGGAATGGTACAGTTTGTTGCATGTTTTTGTTGACCATCAATCTAGAAACCTCTACGTGTAAACACGCATGGTTGGCCCAGCATTCGGAAAGCTATTGCCTTTGAAGCAGATTCTAACAGTTATGCCTCATCCAGACAAAAAATTATTGCATGTGGTAGCCACCTTCCGTGCTTTCGATTCGGTCCGAATTCAGAATCATGACCACTCCTGGCTACCCTCGGACGCGGACGAATGAACGAAATGTCATCACAGTCATCCAGGAAACCGAGCTACGTAAAAAAAGTCTTCGCAGAATGTAGCGCGAATTAGAACTCCCGGAGTCACGTTTGCAGTGGATCTTGTAACAGGTTGAGGCATTCTCCTATAAAATTCAAACGTTGCAGGTGCTGACCCCTCCAGATTGTCTCTGCACGTTGTTTGGCAAACAACTAATTGCCATGAAGGAGCATTAAATCCAGAACTTTCCACTCAACAACTGCTGGGTCAGCGACGAAAGTTAATTGATTCTTTGGGGGCGACATAAATGGGAGCAGTTTTCGGAGCACATCATGTTCGCACGCACTCTTCCGGATTCGCAGCAAAAAATCATTCACATAATCGGAAATTATTCAACCGGTAAATCTCCAAGTGGTTATGGACAACTCAGATCATTCGTGCAACGGTGGGAGACGCTGATGGCTGTCATTTCGAACATCTTGTCAACAGAAGCTATGCAGCCACATGATTCTTGAAAAAGAGGATCTTGAATGTCCGGAAAAGACCACATAATCGCGTGCTTTTAAAGTTGTTTTGTTTGAATAAAATTTGACACCACTTTTAGCTCCAAACTTTCGGTTACCTTTTTTTTGGGCCACCCTGTATACGAGTACACTCTGTGCACAGGTAATGCCCATAATACATTGTTTATCATTTCGAAATAAAACCTAACAAATAAAAGTTATTGCCTCCCCACATGAACAAAATCGCAATCGACTGGAGCAAATGAGAATTGTTTTTGCAGTCTCGAACTTTGGACGTTATCGAATTTAAATTCGGATAAGTCAAAAGAATTACAAACAATTCATTGAACAGTGCAGGAAACAAGTGCCCCAAACGTTGAAAATGTTAAGTTTCGGGCAGAAATGGATGAGCACAGGGGGTCCCAACACAGCAAAGCCAACCAACTGGAGGTGTTCTCTCTGATTTAATATGGGAATAATTGCATGAAAAGAAAACGGAGCCCGACTGAAGAAAGGCAAATGAATAGAAGTGCGTAAATCTATCTTCTATAGATTGTAACAGCCATCCATTTCAGCCTGACGGGCAACAGGGAACTGCACGTTTTTACTTCTTTGTTTTGAAGGTAGGAGTCTGTTTAGACTCTTTCAAATATAATTCTTGACACGATGATAGGAGAGGCAAGAGTACAATAAAAATGCCCAGAATTTTACTTGTGAAAATTAATACAACCTTGAAACAGCGATTTTAGCGCTGAATTGTCTGTAATATTGAGCATGACCTCAGACTGGAACTTTCGTTCAAAATTCAGAAGTGAAGGATACCAAATGAAAATCCTGATAAACAATGTCATTGAAGTTCTGTTACGTAATTAAGCAACAGCTCATTGATCAAACTCCCGTGATGACATGTGGCGCCATCCCATCATATAAATTTTAAATTCACAATAGAGGCGCATGAGCAATTTGCTTGAGAATGAAGGGACGCGCTGCGAATCAGCAGCCTCCTTTGCTGTTTTTCCAGCTGATTGATTGTCCCTATTGTCTTCCGGAGGTAGTTGATGCTGCCAACTCTCAGGTTTCACAGAATTTTGCTCGAGTTTTTTTCGCTGCAGTTTCCCACCATCCTCCCACATTTTTCACATCTTCCAACTTCCCGATTCAGCTGTCAATGAGCCATGCCATTGGTGTAACCGGCACGAATCCAGTGCAACTGGCGGCATTTTTGAAGGTAAACGCACCAGTTCTTGCTATGTTGTGGGATGTCTGTTTTCGTCCCCATTTACACCACCAGCAGGCAATTCACATCATCGCAAAAAAAGAAGATTCAATTTAAAACTAATGTTTTAAAAGCTGAAGTCATTATTTTTATGTCAATGTTTCTGGGGCTGAATCTGACACTTTCCCTGAGAGTTCACAGACACAGGTGGATAGATTAATCTTGCAACAATCCGTAAATTTTGTCACCTGTCCAGCTGGATCTCTTCTGTCACATAATGGGTCAACAATTGACTTAGATTAATTACGCAAAATCTGCGCTCCTTTATCCGGCCAGTGGCAAGCCTGTGATAATTTTGAAGATCTGTTCTGACTTTTAGTTCGTTGTGTGACTCCTCAACTTTTATCTCTGGATCACAGAGAGCTGACCATAACTTTAATTAACATGACTTAAGCTGCTGTCGACAGATTTCTCAACTTTGCTCTTCTGGATCTTGGGGTTACAGGCTGCAGCCTCGATGAGCTGTTGGCTGAGTCTTGAATCACTGCAGTTTTGTGATGCAGGAGTTTGTTCCACGGGACCGGGGACAGGGTGTTCAAGGAAAATGGATTTTCCTCTCCCTATGGTTTGCACCAAACCTCATCAAAATACCCTCATCTTCAAAAAACATTTCAAAAATGTCTGCTAGATTCTAGCCACCTCCTGCAATACACCTCTGCTTTGGAGGGACTACCAGCGTGATCTCAATTCTGCAGAATTCTGCTGAAAGAAAATTCGTAAGAGGCTTGGCTGTGATTTCTCTGTGAACGATGTGATCACAACCAAGCAATTTTGGAGGTTTCACCATGCCAAAACTTCATCCCCTGCTCTATCGAATACATCTGGATCAAACATCCCCTCAAGATTTTCAGAAAAGGTTTGTGAGCACATGAATGTTGCTGTGTAGGTTCCAATGCTCTTGCAATCCCAGCGAGCTACCAGTCTCCAGAAAGTTTTTTGAGGAATGCTGATGTGATTTCAGAAAAGTCCTTGCTCAGTGCTTGGGATTCGTGCAAAGGCTCTTATTTTGACGCAATTGGTTTTGACGTAATTGATTCCATCCCTTTGGTAGGTACTGTGTTCAATTTGTTCACCAGGAAAGGGTTGGGCGGAGACCGTCCTCGGAGTTTGGAGCCGTTGATGTGATTTTTTGGCACAGTCATAGTGATTTTTGGAGCTTCAAATGCTGGTTTTTGAGATGCACCATATTGCAAAATGATTGGCCTTTTCTCATTTTCAAATTGTCTGATGGATTTTGAACAATTTGGAAAAATGTCGCAAGGCAACTTCATGTCATTGTAAATTCTTGGGAGTTCGTCCGAAGCTCCGTCTATGATGAACTGGTCGGCCTTCACAATAATTTGCTCCTCGCTAAAATGTGCTCCGTAAACTCTGGAAGGGGCCTTCCACTTCCTCTCTGATCTTGTAACAGACTTTTCCATTTATAAAGCAACACAGGTCCCTTTTGATTGAGGAGCGGAAATGCTTTTTCGAGGCATCCACACTGGCAGTTTGGCACAAATCTCGCAGGCATTTTCGAATGAGAACAACACAATAAAATGTGTTCCAGCGAAAATCTGTGAGCAAAGTCATCACAAGGCATTGGCAACACCAATAAACAACATTCTGAGAAAAAAACAAACCCCGCAGCAGCAGCACGCATGTCATGTCTGCCTGCTCTGTGGATTTTTTTTTTTTTTAATTTTGTAAGAGGGATCTGGAAGCAGAACTGCTGCCATACGAGCAGCAGTTCTGAAAAAACTCCTCGGCGATTAAAATTGCCCAACATGAGCAATGACTTTTAAGGATCAGAGATTCCATTTCTCGGGAAGGGAGGCACCAAATACAACTGACTTTTTGAGTTTTGTCTGTTTTTATTGCTGTCTCCGACTGCCAAAACATTCCTGATCAGAATGTAACCGAACATCGACGGACACACTTTTTTTTATCTCCGATTTGGTTTTCACTCACCTGACCTTGAAATGTTTCGTTTGCTGTATCTGGCAAACGCTTTGCTGTATCTCAGTTTTTATGCTGGAAAGGTGAACTTTGGCACCCAGAACGGAAGAAAATGTGCTCTTTCAAATACATAAATGGTGTCGCAAAAGTTAGAGGCCCGAACTAGATGAAAATATTTTCTCGAGATATGATCTCCATATCTTTTTAATACACGTTATTGCAAACAGTAGTTTTGCCAGGATTTCGAAATTGAGGGGGTGTGAAGATTTCTAGGGGGCCCTACATTCCGGTGAAGGATATGGGTGCAGACCGGACCGGGGGGTTTTGGGGCGGAGCCCCCAGTAATCGGGGTCTGGGGGAGTGCCCCAGAGGGGAAGAGCCTTGGCGGGAGGTGTGGGGGCGGAGCCCGCACCCAGAAGCTGAGGAAAAGTTAAAAATTTGAGCGTTCATTTTGGTAGCAAAATTGGTGTTCAAGACTGACCAGGGCGACCAACAGCATACGGACCACCTGAGTCTTTGTTAGCAGCCAGCAAAACTGATTCACTCACCATCCTCACCAGGGTGTTGGCCAATTTTTCTGGGGGTGTACTTAATTTTCTGGGGGGTGTAAGACCCCCTAGGGAGGGGGTTCTGGCAAATCAACTGATTGCAAGCATGAATTAGGATGCTGCCACCATGAGAAGGTTTTGGGTTTGCCAGCAAGTGGGTAAGTTTGTCCGACTGCTTTGCATCCGACCACTCACAAAGAGCTCCCTTCCCATTTCGACGCAAATGGATTTTCTAATTCGAGCGCAGGTTGATGAAATTGGAGCGTTGAGCGATCTTATAAATGCAGATGATGACAAAGAAATTTGAAGTCTGCTTCAGGAAAAAGCAGTCTCAACAATTTCGCTACCCATTCTCAGAAAAAAGCATTGCCCTGTTGAATCAGCACATCCGGTGATCTGGTATCATCAAATTCAGAAACTGCATATGTGTGGAAGAAGCTGGCACCAGGGGATAAAATTCCATTCCAGGCCAGCAAGCAGGATAGGTCGTCCCTCAACACCTCAGGCTGCGAACTCTTGAGACCCGAAGTGACAGAGTTGGAATTTTCGATTTCCTTTGCCTCAACACTCTTTGGCCCAAATTACCGAAACGAGCTGCCTGTTATTTAACACTATCATGTTTTTACTTCCAGAACACCTTCTTGGAGCCAAAATTAATTCAGAGTTTTGTCACTTGAATTTACAAGAACCTTTGACCCTGTTTACTGTGCTAACCTTTCCCTCACAATTATTATTACCTCAGCGTAACATCCCTTAAGGGCAGTCCCACGACGACAGCCCTCAAGGGAGAAAATATAATTTTTCAGGTTTCCACAGAATTTGTTAGCTCCTTGAATTCTTTGAAGTGGCTGGCCTGTGAGAACGAGATGAACTGGAGGACTGAAATTGTAAGGGTTCGCTCTTAGGATAGAAAGAGTTCGCTCCAATGAGTGATTCTATCTTCAGAACTTCTTCGTTATCATTGGACACGTTATCAGATCGCAGTTGTTGTGAAGGGAGAAAATAGGGTATACATAGCAGAAGGATAGATTTACACTGAAGGCAAAGGATATAACAAAGCAAAAGGATAACAAAAGCAGGGGAACGGGCATGGATCGTCAAGCAGAGGACAGATGCATGTATAGTCGCCTTGAAGCAGATGACGATGCTGTGAAGTAAAGCTCCCAAGAAGATGACAATAAGCTTCTGATCAATAGTTATCATCAAATAGATGCAGATCCAGCACACAGTAAGTCCTAGTCCTAACTTGGCTGGCTATCATTACAAGTCAGGGAGTCTGTGCTCCATTCAGAACCTGTATTGTCCTAGTGGTGAGGTTCCTTGGCCTCATAGAAACAATCGTTTCACCAGGATTAAAGTCTGGTGAAACATTCAGGCACCTTACACATTCCCCTCCTTCCCAAATTTGGCCTCCAGATTTGCCATCCAACTGAGTTTCCATATGACTGTCATTAACAATAATTCCACCTAAACTTCCAAATCACTCAACCCCCCACCCCCCGGGTCCAAAACAGCCTCAATCAAGATCTGACTACCCAAATCCACTCATATAATCCAAAGCATCCCATATACATTATTTACAAAATATCTTGACAATTGCTTCACCAATTCAGATGACCCCTTCGACGATTCGGCTCCCCAACACAATACTTTTCCAATTGGGAGATGTGTGCGGTCATCACAAATGCCTTCGTTTCATCCAGCACTTCAAAATAATCCATGTTGGCCATCATAAAGCGTTTTCCAAGACTGTATGGTCCAAACCATTGACCTGTCAGCTTCGCCACAGCAAGACCCGTATCAAACTGAGAAGTAAGATTCATCACGACAAGATCTCCCGACTTCAAGAAAGTTGAATGATTCTTCTTGTCGCAAGACATCTTCCAATCAGTGGCAGGGAAGGATTCGATTCCATGTCGACTGGGTACAGGGAGGACAAGTTGTCTCCGATGAGCCTTCTTGGAGGAGAGGAAACTATCTGCAGCACGTCGTGACTTCTCAATTGAACCTCACAACGTTGACCCTTCACTGACTGGGACGTCCTTAGAAGACAACAACTGCTTCCTCCGGATTTGTCTTCTTCGCAGATCCTTTGTAGTTTCAGCAACTGGCCGCGAAACATCCACATCTGGACCATGGCAAAAAGAGTCGGTTGATGTCCCATCATGATTGTATGTGTAACGATGGTCGCCCTCCATGTCACCATCAGCAACAGAACCTGACAACATGAACCGAACTTTCTTCTGCGTCCTGTTTGCAGAATGAACAATATCTTTCAATGATGACTTCATCTGGCAGCCGGAAATGGGATTCTCGTGATTGGACCTTGATATCATTTCCACAGACTTTCTTGAAGAAGACACTTTCATCCTTCCACGATGATATCTCTTCACCTCAGTAGTTTGCTTGACATCTTCACAACCAGAACGGCTGTTTTCCTTGACGAAGTAGTTTGAGGATGTGTCCGTCCCTTTCCGACAACACTTGACTGTTTCCAAAGTATGCATAACTCCACCCAAGTCTGGCTGATTCCCCTCGCTTGTGACCAACCTTCCCCTCAATGGACAACTCATTCCAAAAGCTCCCGTCCCCAAATCGACTATGATCCCCATTGCTTTCAAAACGTCCCTTCCCAAATAACAAGCACCCTTCCCTATACCCATGAACGTTAAATTCTCCCTCTCCAAACTTTGTCCAAAATTTCCAAGGTAACTTTTTTCCCCAACATCCCACATTCTCGTCCGTCAAAAGCTCTCATGGTGACTCCACTCAGCAAAACTTTGAGACCCATATCCATGGCAAAATGAGTGTTCAAAACTGTGACTGAGGCTCCCTTATCTGTAATGCCAGAACATCACGGTGCTTGTCCAGTTGATCGGAATGCAGTTTGACAGGAATGAACATTGTCAAACTCCCCTTCACCATTATTCCGGGACATTCCTGGCACATCACTGGAAGAAATCTCTTCAAAGTGCACATCAGTCCTTGATCTAACTGTAGATGGGGAATATCTATGATCTTGTGACAATGCAACACGACTTCGGTCTCCACTGTAACTGGACTGTGGCGAAGATAAATGACAATTACGGGCAAAATGACCTGCTGTTCCACATCGAAAACAGGTTACAGCTCCTGAACGATCCTCATTCGTAGCTCTGGTTCGATCACCATGACTAGGCCCATCAGGAGGGATTCCCTGAGAAGTCCTTGGTCTCGACTGAGGCATCCAAGTAGTTATTGATGTGGAGGAAGAGGAAGATCTACCTCTTCTGTCATCAAATCTCTTCTTCTTATCTCTCAAGAACTCCACAGTTTCGACTTCACCAATCAGATCACTCAACGTTGATGGATGACGATTGTGCATTAACATCTCCAAACTTGGATCCATGCCTTCCATGATCTTCTCAACAATGTCACGATCAGGTGCCCTGGGATGTAGGAAACAATACCATTGAGATTTCTCATATGCGTAATGTCGAAATGACTCCCCAACATCTTGATAACGAGTCCGGATCTTATCTCTCATGAGCCTGACTTGTTCCCTTCCAGCAAACTCTTCCAGAAACAACCGTCGAAAAGCTTTCACATCCACAATTGACTGACGAACAGATCTATACCAAAGACCACTCGTACCTTCAAGCATCAGTAAGAGTTTGATTGAGAACCTGTTGGTCTGAGAGTCCTGATGTGAGAACAAACGTTTCCAGATCGTCCGCAAACTCCCATGGATTTTCATGCAGACCACTTGAGAATTTTGGAAGCTTAGGTGTAGTCTGGAAAAAGACTGGGTTGAAACTTCCACTTGTCACCAACGATTGTGCTTGTTGACAAGGAGATCATTCTCGACGTTCAGGGGCAAAAGCAGAAGCTTCTCCAGGGACGTGCATAGCTTCAGTTCGGACACCACTGGTATCATCAACTTGAACAACATGTGACTAAGATCTGGTTCTCTGACAGGTCTCTGGATTTCATCAACCCGCTGCTGTAGCTGTCTCTGCTTCCACGCCATGTTCTCTAGAGCAGTAAAAATTCTGTCCAACTTGAAGTCCAAATCCGGCGGGGTTTGCGCTGGACTCTCCTCGGCTAATCCTCGAGTCTCAACTGCTGCACGACTGCCTCCAGGTACTTCTTCTGAAATCATCTGACCAGAACTTGAAGAAGCGGCGACTTCTGCAGCCTCTCTCGTAGAACCTCGATCTGATGACTCCTTGACACGAGACCGATCATAAGCTGCAAACTCTTGCTCCAATCTTCTGAACAACTTCAAAGATCCCTCTGCTTCCTGATCAGCGTGAATCAACTTTGCTTCATCCAAGGCTGAATGAAACCTTGAATCCTTGCTAGCCGCTCTCGTGTTATCATCGTAGGTCTCGGCGTAGAAGGAAAGCTCATCCAATGCCAAATCCAAGCCAATCTGACATGTACCCAGGAAGAACACATCAAACAATGGTTTTGCCTCACTTGACTTGACTGATGATCTCAATATCAAACCTGGCCAATTTCTCGATCCCTTCCAGGTGATCCAAACAACATCCCGACTCTTGAAGATAACTTTGTCCATATCGACAGGGAAACGGTAGAAGTATCCTGGCTGGGTCGCCAAATGTAAGGGTTCGCTCTTAGGATAGAAAGATTCTCACCTCCAATGAGTGATTCTATCTTCAGAACTTCTTCGTTATCATTGGACACGTTATCAGATCGCAGTTGTTGTGAAGGGAGAAAATAGGGTATACATAGCAGAAGGATAGATTTACACTGAAGGCAAAGGATATAACAAAGCAAAAGGATAACAAAAGCAGGGGAACGGGCATGGATCGTCAAGCAGAGGACAGATGCATGTATAGTCGCCTTGAAGCAGATGACGATGCTGTGAAGTAAAGCTCCCAAGAAGATGACAATAAGCTTCTGATCAATAGTTATCATCAAATAGATGCAGATCCAGCACACAGTAAGTCCTAGTCCTAACTTGGCTGGCTATCATTACAAGTCAGGGAGTCTGTGCTCCATTCAGAACCTGTATTGTCCTAGTGGTGAGGTTCCTTGGCCTCATAGAAACAATCGTTTCACCAGGATTAACGTCTGGTGAAACATTCAGGCACCTTACAAAATTTTGCAATGTCAATTTTGCAAAAATTTTGCAACGTCAATGTTAAATTGACCCCCATTGTGTACCCTCACATGTGAACCAAAAATTAACCAAATCCATTAAGAATGTCCATTTCGGCATATTGGTTTAAAAGTGCACTTGGTAACAGTTCGGAATACCTGCCGACATTGAACTGAACGAGTTAGAACCATTGCTCTGTGACAAACTTAAAGCAAACTAAACCTTACCTAACTTGACCTAACCTATCCCAACACACCTATCCTAACCTATCCTACCCTACCTACGTCGTCCTCATCTTCCTATCCTATTTGGCAGCTTGAGCGCGTGTGAAAACTCGTCCAGTTCAGCTTTTTTCAAATGTCGGCAGGTATTCCGAACTGCAACTGTGCACTTACTCGTCATACAAGTGACAGGTGAGACACACAAAAGAAAATGCCCAGAGAAAAGATGCGATCAAAACATCTTTTTATTTGAAGTAAAACGATAATGGATTCAATCTTGGACAAAAAACAGACATGAGCAAACGCCAGTTATTAATCAGCACAAAACGGGTTATTGGTTCAAGGAAATTAGATTACTCTTGAAAGGTGACTTGAAGCGGTAATACCCCCTTCAGCAATGTGTTCCAATAAAAAATCATCAGTTATGAAATCTTGTGACATTCCAAGAACAAACGTAGCTGAGATACAATGAAATCATTCCAAAAGAACTTCATGATTACAGCTCGTTACACCATTTATAGCGAAGGGATCATAATGGGCAGTAACACCAACTCCAAGTTATGAGGATTGTGTACATTTCCCATGCACTCGAGATTTGGGGTTGCCCCTGTCATGATCTTTCCACTGTAAAAAGTTCTTCATAGCATCAACGATGGGGACAAAACAAGAAGCGTGTTCTGTTAAGGGTAGGAAGGACACTGTAATTTCATAATGTTGATCTATATTGACACATTAAGTGGTAAAACAATGTTTGCATTAGAATGAAAAAAAAAAATCTCTGAACAGCAAGAATGAATCGATGAGAAGTTAAACATGACTGGACCATGTTCTTTTCACAAAATTGTCGGAACACAATCTGTTTCTTAACCTATATCGCCCTGCTGAGGTGAATATGTCCAATGTTTGATATTTTCCTGCCCAATCATTTTTGCTGATATGTGGTCTTGGATGGGAACAATTTCGGGATACTTTTTGGGGTTGAGAGGTTCAGCCGAAACGAAGCTATTTGTAAGTACGTATTACCCAACAGAGTTACAAAGTTACCCAACAGATACCATCTAATCCAGCCAACAATAACACCTGCTCATTTACGCAATTGTTTTCATCAAGCAAGGGGTTCAGCCGATCACGGCTGAAAATTCACCACATAAATGATCAGCGAAACTACATGCTGATCTTTTCAGCACCCAGCTTTTTTCAACCGTTAAGAGTTGTTGAATTGTAAAGCAATAAAAGAGGTTGAGCCAAGCTGAGACGATCGTGATATGTATCCAAATGCTCTGCTGGGGAGCGACCTCACCCAATCACTCAGAAGGAGAACTAACTGATCACAAGGTAGCAGGCATCATGCGTGTATAGCGAATAAAACTCTCGAATAAAATGGCCGAAGTTTGACGAAAGAATCATACAAACAAACATACAGGTTTTTTAGTGTTCCTGGTTCTTGGGTTTTCACTGTGCAGTGTTTTGTCCACGAGTTGCTTTTTGCCACCACAGCACTGACGGAAAGCCGAAATAGCTGACGTGTAAACAAGCCATAGAATAGAATAGCAGTTCATATTCATCAGCATGATCCAGCCGCCGCTCAACGATTTCACGAGCATTTCATGTTGAAAGTGAAAAAGAGAGCAATGAAATAAAAACGTCCCACATCCTTCATACATGACTCAGCACCTCAACAAATCAATTAAACATGGTGCCACCAAATCATGATGTCAAAAAACAATAAAACAACAAAAGAAACTCAATTTAATAGCCAACAGACGGCTAGGCTCAGATTGCAGGCTTGTGATGCAAAATTCCATGGCATCTGCATCACGTTGGTGCAGCTCCAAGCACCTTCTGAGTCTCTGTTAGGGTGCAAGGCAGGGATTTTGCTGATTTGTTAGCCCATGCATGATTAAAAAAACAGTGAGTCGTGTTTGGAATCATTGAAATAGGCCACTTAACCTTCTGCCACCGGCGGAAAATGCGCAAATGACGGGAGGTGACAATCATCAGTTTTTGTCCCTGGCCCAAAACCGGCTCATTTTTGGTCGAAATTGACGATTTTTTTTTCTTACGAAAAATGTAACTTTGACATTTGGTCTGTCGCCCTGTTGAAAAAAAAAACAGAAATTCTCGTCCAAAGCACAAATTTTGAATTTAAAAATACCATTGCATTTTTCTAAATTTCACTCACCAGAATGATTTCGATTTTGTCGTTTCTCTTCCGGTAAACTCATTCCTTCTTCTGGTTCGATGGTGATCCCAATATGTACAAGTGGTCCAATATGTACAGGGAGTTGCCAATCTTAAATTTATTCAAGATTGGCAACCGTGTGAAAGACTGAAGCAGTCTTTGTTCACGCAAAGTCACTTTCCATCTCAAATTGATCCAAAAATAGGAGAAACCGTTAAAAAAGAAGGTATATTTCCATGTTGCCAAACGCAATTTTCGTTGTGACAAATTGTGGCAACACCCGTTAGCCTTTCGATCGAAGGCAGACTTTTTAAACATCATTCACATCACTTCAAAAATCCCCGTACGGGAGGCGATAATTTCCACCCTGAACGGACGAAAACCTTTGTATCACAATGTTCAATCATCAGACGACACCAAATGCGACATCGCAGCCGATAGAGGAGGAAAGCCAATTTAATTCCCGTTCGAACAACACCACACACATCCCAATTGGATCAGAAACACTGAGTCAGCGTCATTTCAAACACGGCACAACAAATGAAAAAGTCATCCAACTTTGAACGCCATTATCTGCAAAACAATTCCTGCGAAAACAAAAGCGTCTGATTTCTGTCTTCTTGAAGACGAACCAAAATCCAACTTCGCATCTTTGTTGCCTGGTCCCTATACTCTGATGCAACCCCATCACCACCATGCCACCCACCACACGGGTCCCTATAGACACTCCAGTAGAACGGCCTGACGCATTGCAAATGCAGCAACCTCACCAGAAAACAAAAAATTGGCGGGAAAGTATTGATTGAAAATTGTCAGCGAAGATTTTCGCCAACTGAGAAACTCTGCAGAGTATCGTCCGATCCCGAATTCGCTTATGATGTGCCTGTACAAAGAAAAACTACAGGGTATTTCGGAATTTTTATTTTTTGGCGAGTATCCTCGCTACCCGTATAACCCTTGAAAGCTTCCGGTTTTCGGTCCTTGGGGAAAATCTGAGTATTCTCGCTTCGCGGGGGCAGAAGGTTAAATAGGCAAAATGAGTTGTCATGTTGTTCATTAAACTTAGCAGGATTTATAGAAAACACCCTCTGCTATTCGAAACCTTGGTTTACTCGGATAGCACAGGTAGTGGATGCTTCAATTTTCGATCTGCATCCACACCTGCATACTGGCATGCACGCATTCACACGATTCACTTCAAGCTGCCTGTAAACCGAGATATGAGGAATATATTCGCGCATTTGCAGTGTCTGTTGTCGACAGAATTGCCTGTGAAGTCCAGTACAACGTGAGTTAGCTGATAACTCTCATTGTTCTCTACGAATTCAAGTACACAAGACGTCACTCGTTACCAAATGAGTTTATCCATTTATCAAGGGCACACAATGCATGTAATTCATGAAAAAATGCTTAAAAAAAGGAAAACTTCTAGCTTGTGTTAACACTGAAACCAAAGTTCCGTTTCTACTGGTTTTCAAGGTTCAGAAACCTTAAAAAATTAGTTTTATAGGAAAACAAGTAAATTGATGCAAAGTTTATAGGAAAACAAGTAAATTGATGCAAAGGATCATGTTGTGCTTCCGTCTAGGATCTGGCATGTTTCAATCAGCTATGCTGTAGCCGACGATTCTGCAGGTTGGGCAGAGCGGAAGTGCATTCACACCTCTCTGCAGACTGACTCGCATGTGACTTTTCCAGAATGGCTGGGTCTAGTCTATCATGTGTTCATGTGCAAAGGTGACTGGTGACAATTTCTCATAAGACCACAAACATCACCTTTAATCTGAAAAGTATGATGATAACGTCGGGAAATTTTTGGATTCGAGAAAAATGGGGTAAATTTCACAATAGGCAAACTCGGGGAAATTCAAGGAGAAAATGGCAAAACGGTGGACAAAGATACCTGCAGGTAATTGCAAGAGTTCTTACACCTCCGAAGAATCCCCGTCCCTCATTTTCTCTGCAACTGACTCAACAGCATGCACCTCCATCCCAGGCCCCACCCCCATGACTCAGTCTTCTGAAAAATCACAACTCCACTCTGGCAAAAGCCACGAAATGTTGAGAGCTTTTGTCACTGTGTAATCGTAGACTCCTCGGTCGACCGATGAAGAAGACTGAAATTATCCACTTTTAAATGACAAGGAAGAAACAATTCCCATTGCCCAACCACATCGCAAAAAAATCCTCTTGTCGTTTTGTGTTGATTTTCGGCTTATTCGTGAAGTTCAAGTTTGAACTTCCACTATGGTTGGCTTTCTGGTGCACGTGCTGGAAACTCTGGGTAAAAAAAGAAAACTGGTCAAGAACGCAAATGCTGACAATCGGAATTTTACCTCTCTTAACCTCTTTTTTATCACTTACCACCTGGCTAATCTGTACTAATCTGTATGCATTTTTGCTTACGTTTTCAATCCAAATGCATGTTTGGCCACAGCCCAATGGGTGTTTTTTTTTGTTGGGAATACTGCTTGGAATGGAATCAGAAAGGAAATCTGGTGTGGGTCGTTAGTTAAGGGGCAGGGGTCAAAATAACTTCTGTATTTTTGGCAGATTTTATTCAAATTTGGTACACGCTTTGGTCCCATAAAGAAGTGCACCCATGAAAAATTTCAACTTTCTAGGTCATGTTTTTTTAGTTATGGTGACATGGTAAATAGTTGATGCAACTTTAGTGCAAGATTTCTAGAGTTCCAGTAAAGATTTTTGCCTACTTTGAACTAAAGTATTCATATGCAAAAATCAGTCCTTTTTTGGCTGACAGAGCCAGTTTTAACCAAAAATTCATGAAAAAAACGCATTTCAGTTTTGCAAGACATGTTTGGAAAGAACAGCTCAATACTGAGTGAAAGAGTAAAAAATCAAGAATTCTGGCTTTGTCAGCTAAAAGCGTAGCATTTTTTCAGTAAAGATGCCAATTTTTACCTTTTTTAGCTTAAAGAAGTGCTGAGAGCAATGGAAAATTCTAAAAATGTCAAAAAAGTAAAGCGGTAAAAATGTGCCATGAATTTTCTGGATTTTCTAAAGTAAATGAAAAATACGCTGTAGCATAAAAAAGTATCGCACCGGAATCACGATAGCTCCTTAACCAATAAAACTACAGTAGTGGCAATTATATCATTGGAATTGGAATACAGATTCCAACTTGGAATCGGAATACCGATTCCAAATTGGAATCGGTATAAAAGGGATGATTTGGCAACATAAAAAGAATGAAATCAAAAATCACATTTTTTTTAACTTTTCGGACCCTTACCACCTAAATATGAGCTCATTTTGACTAGCAATTTCAGAGATGGAGGTCCCAGATACCTCATCCGATTATGTCCTTCACAGTTTTTGCTATCTGAATTGCATACTATGTTTTGACATTCAAGACATCTGAAAATGGCACGACCATCATTCCAGCCCAAACACACAAGGATTATATGCAGACGTGCGTGAGAACATTGATATTGAGACGTAAACCCGAATGAAAAAGAAATATTCGCTCCAAAAATGTTGATAAAGTGGTAAAAGTTCCAAACTTAACTCAACAAACGCAGCAGAACTGGATTCCTCCTTGGCCCCAACCTATCTGTTTTTGAACAGTCACTGCACGACTTGAGTTTTTGGTAGACTGTTATCAAAAAGGCATTTAAGTAATCCATTGATGACAAATGGAAGGAAAGCGTAGCAATAACGCAGAAAGTCAATGCGACACACAGTCCACAGCAAGTGACTCGCGGCACCCAAGACAAAAGTAACCGATGCAAACACAAGATGGTAAAAAACTAAAACACGACATCACAATCAATGGTTTAAAACGTATCTGCATGAACATTGTTAAAATCTTTTGGCAAAGTCCTTAGAAAAATATGAACATTTCTTAACAGCGGCACTTGAAACTAACGCATAAACCTTTGGCAGGATTACAAGATGTTCGTGATAAAACAGGGAGCTGAGTTCGTCGACGAAGATAAAAAGTAAAAAGCACTTTGATTTGTTGGCCACAACACACGTAGTTCCACAGAAAATGAATGCTTCACAGCATTTCTCAAGTGCCAGTGTTAACTCTTGTCTCCTTTAGCCGAATGAGGCGTTGATTCGAATGCCCTCAGGTGAATCTGAGAAGTAACAAGTAACAGGAAAAAAAATTACAGATTTATTTTGAAAGGAACAAGTAACAGTGAAAACATTTATGGGTTTAATTTGCAAGAAATTCATCAATTGCCTCGATTTAACCAAAACACAGTCCGTTCGCGCTAATCCGGATTAATTAATGCAAAGTGCATCCGGATTACACATTTTTCCGGATTAGCGCAAGTGCCTGCGTTTTGCGCTTCTTTACTCGCGAGTTCGGTTTCCGGCCATGGAGGGACCGGTGGAGGGACACGCAGGAAGATGCAGCATGCGTACAAGTGTATTCACAATGGGCTGATGACATCGAAATTTCTGCTCGAGATGTTGCAGCCTCTAACGGGAGGATACTGTCAGGTGCAGTTTCATTGACAGATCTCTCATGCCACAAAGCAGCATGATGTTGGAGAGGGGGCACTGTTTTTCTGCACTGATTACAAATGCCGAAAATGCTTTTGCGGCAGTGCGATACGCAACGCATTTCACGGTAAGGCCTTAAAAGCGGTGACAGACGACACATTTTACACCGCATGCGGCATGGTTTTTTAGCTCAAAGCGGAATTCATCATGTCATCTGAACAGGCATGCGGATGTGGAAAAACATGTGCGTGGGTTTCCACTTCCACAAGAGAAGTTCAAAGTTTTCAAAATTTCAGATTCCCATGCTGCGATCACATGTTGCAGCGATTCGCAGCAGTCAATTTTGCTTTACGTGCGCAAAAAAATGCACACAGCATGCGACGACCATCGTCTGCCGCCGCCTTTGTCTGCTTCCCTTGCCATCATTCAAGAGCAGCGGGGGTCCATGCTGCATCTCTCGACAATTTCATCGTTTGTCTGGCACTGCGCGTCTGACATCTGTCGATGTCTCACGCACATTGTCACGCATATCCGGCGTGTCGGATTCAAATCGTCCTGCGCTTCGTTCCTGCTGATGCCTTTTTCGGAATGAATTGTGTGCACTGCGGAAGAATGATGCATGAGGCCACGTGTGTACATTTTTTTTCTTTCCCGGTCCCAATAAAATTGGGGCTGGCTGGGATGGGAAAGTGCAGTCATCTCATGGGAAGCAATGCTTCTGAATGTTTATGCGCATACAAGGGCTTATATTCCTCACCCTCCCTCACACAGTTTTGGTGTGAATGACAAGGGGACAACAAGAAACAAGTGGGTGGTATGCATATCAGCTGTGAAATATGGGGCACAACTCCGAGCAGCAGGGCGATTAGAAACTGCATTTCTGAAACAGTTGCCGCTTTTGATACCCATTGACGGCAGAAGCACATTTTCATAAAAAAATGGGCGTCCGGATTACAGCAGGACTTGGACTGACGCGGGTCCGGATTAGCGCGACCGGACTGAAATAGAGGAGGATGTCTGATTAAAGAGGACATTCAGTGGAGAGATGGTTTATGCTAACTCCGAGTGTAGAGATAAATGTTTGCCTTTTACTTGAATGTAAAAAAATTCCTTCCTTGTGAGGTAGCACTACTCGGCTATGATCTCTCTGCCGTTAGGGGCTGTTAAATGCTTTCTTTCCCCTACCATCAGCACAGAGCTTTGTCGTTTGACCCATGATTAGCACAGGCACATAAAAATGTTCCTATTCATAACACTAAGCACTTGATTGTATGATGTGATTAGATCAGAATGAAGGATGAGGTAAGCACATGAGAGAAAAAGGCTGTTGTCTCAAGTGCAACGTCAGTTTCAAAGGCCTGTCAGAGACAATGAATGTCTGTCTGACCAGTCAGAGACAATAAATGAGTAATATGAACAAAACCTGCAAAGAAACCAATATTCAGCCTCTGGGGCAAACTGGCAGATGCTGTCGGGGAGGGGGAAAGGGGTGATCGCCTGCCCCCTTCTCAAAGGTCAAAACGACAATTGAGTTTGCCAAACTTTTTAGGGAAACCCACAATCTTGCTTGACCCAAAATTTCAGAAGTTCTCGGCAGATTGGCGGATTTCTTCCCCAGATCCCCAATCAAAGGGCTCATTGTAAGCTTGCTGGGACTCAAACCCCAACCCCACCCGAGATGCACTTAGCCGACATAACTCCTCCCTCCGTGGGATCCCGGATGGGCCAAAATTTAAAATATGATTGAGCACCCATGTTTTATTCCGGTGCGAGGTGGAAAAGCCTGAAATTTATGTTTTTATTTACGAAGAGAAAAAGTACCGCTGGCATATGAAATTGAAAATTAAAAATTGATTTGCATTGCTTTTGTTTGTGGCGTCAAATTTGAACTTTTGGCGGAGCACGGAGCACAGGTCAGGTCAGGCCCGGCCAAGGGACTCTATTTGAACACAAGGTTCACCAAGCACAAAGGTTGGCCACCACCCGGACTTGGTGCTGCTAGAAGGGGGGACACAAAAAAAATTCACGTTCAAACTCTCGATCATTTCCTCTTAAAAGCACAGGATATTTTAAAAAATATGCATGAGCATGCAAAAATTCTCAAAATTTCATGAAAAGCTTTGGGCAGAGCCAAAATTTCCACATTTTTACTCATTCCACATTGTGTTTTGGCAGTTTTGTTTACACTCCGATGGTCATGTATGTGCCAATTAATTTGGAAATAGAATATCAGTAGCACTTTTATTGTTAAGAAATATGAAGTTCCGACTCTTGTCAGTGAATTTAGGACATTACTTCCAATCAGTTTTCCATTTTTTCCTTCTCTTCATTTGGAACTTGCTGAGAAAGATGGATCAAAAGCTCAAAATTGCAGCAAAAAACAAAAGCAGTGATGCATCATAAAAGAAAAGCAGTGAAAATGGCAACAAACTATTGAAAGTCTGTTTTTAGCACTGTTTGCTTCATGAAAAGTCTACCGAATTGGCATTTTTGGTCACAACATAAGGGTTATTGTCGAAATCCGAGTTCGTGAAATTTGACATCAAAACACACATTTTGACATCAAAACACAAAAAAATTACAATTTTGAAGAAATCCATGACATTTGCATGCCCCACCCCTAATTAAGTACAAATGCAGGTAGTAACATGAGACCATTAAGACTACTTCTTGTGAAATGCTGACCTGAAACTAAAGTAGCTGTCAAATTAGCATACCTGAATATACAAGTTGAACTCATCACTTCTGCTCAGATATGGAAAGTTACCACCCGATTTGAGATGTGCCCGTTTAGCATTGGGATAGCACTTGTGAAGTTGTTCCAAGACAGGATGCGACAGAGCACAGTCGTCGAACACATCGATTATCGTACAAGACAGGCTTGATGTGTAGTTGGGCTTGACACAATTGTGACTGCAGTTTAGCGTCAGTCGTGACGCTAATTCTGGTTGGGTCAAAGACTCCAGCTGGAACAGCATGGGAAGAGAACAGGATGCACAAAGGATCTTAGAACAGCACTATTTGTATGGTACAAAATGGAACAAACCATGCCAAGCCCAAAGGTCAACATAATTACCTTCAACCCAAATATTTCATGTATTTTTTCTTACCAGTTGAATAAAAATTAGAGAAAATGCCCACTTGGTTCGACCACAGTTATTTCTCCATTAAGTTCTACATCATTCCAATGCATTGCAAATATGGCTAAAGAAAGTGAAATGCAAAATATTACATTGGAAATAGGAAAGTATACGGAGAAGTCATGTGTTCCTAAACCGGCTACTAAATGTGCATGAAATTATGACTGCAAATGAAATTGTGACTTTGAGTGGGCATGAAATTATGACTTTGGTACACTTGCATTTGTTTTTTTTTTTGAAAAATGCTTCATTAAAAAAACAGGGTAAACCCAAAAGTCTTTGGCCATAGGAAAAATGAAAATTTACTTTTTCATCATAGTTTGTGATCTGAAATTTTTTCTAGGTTCAACCGTGGATGTAGGTAAACACTTTATCGGAACCCTATGAAAGGTAGCCCAAATGTCTTTGCCTTTGTCCGCAGAAAAAAAAATTAAATTTGCCCTTTTGTCATATTTTGTTAATTGAAACTTTTTCTAGCTCTAACCACGCATGGTA
The DNA here is from genome assembly GCA_030068105.1 of Sinentomon sp. SZTP_YWyxl. NCBI lineage: Eukaryota > Metazoa > Arthropoda > Protura > Sinentomata > Sinentomidae > Sinentomon > Sinentomon sp. SZTP_YWyxl. Next base: position 3,283 of record JASGXE010005101.1, on the reverse strand, counting down.
CCACTTTATTCGGGACTACAATTCCCGATTGAAGTCTTGATATCCATGGTTGGAGTTGGAAAAAGATCACAAAAATCATAAAAATAGCAAATTTACATTTTTCCTATGGCCAAAGACTTTTGGGTCAGCCTGTAAATATCTATTTTGAATTGTTAAGAAGAGTTAGAAAGTGGTGGATAGCGTGAAAAAGGCCGGTGAAAAGCAAACTTCCATGGGAGCAGCGAAGAAGTGTTTGTTTTTGTGGGAAGCGCAACTCCGGGGGAGGGGTTCGGGGATGGGGTGTCCCCCTCCCCGAAGGGGAAGAAATTTTGAAAAAAATGGAACCTCAAATGGTGCTCAGAATGCTCAATTTTTCAAAAAAAAAAACAGATTTTTTCCTCACAATACGCATTTGCTCACAACAGCTGACAGGGTCAAATCAGTCAAGGAATGTTGTCTTTTCAAATCTGTAATTTGCTGCCACTTGCTTGTTTGTTGCAGGCTTTTTCCGCGACTGTCTTGCCTGTTCTCTCGCACCGAGTCCTTGGGGTTGGGATTTTCTGAATTCAGACAGGGGTCTCCAAACTTCTCTGTTCATAAAAGCCAGCAATTCGGATGATGCCTTCCGCCAGCGGCCATAGTCGCTTGCGCAGCCCGCAGGTTTACTCACTCTTCATATTCTGTTATGGAAAACTAGAAATTTTGGTGATGGAAAATTTCAAACAAGCAGGAAAATGAAGAGGTGTTTTGGCAGGGCAAATAAAGACAAAAACACACAAAATCATAACGAAGGATATGATGGAGTGGAGTTGCATTTGCTTTTCTTTCTTGGCTTCAACACGTTTGAAGTGACGCCGCGAGCAGCATCCCAAGGAGGTGGAAACTGTTCCCTGTTGGCTCTGTTTCCAGTTTGAATTTCTGATTTGAAATGAAAAATTCGCCAGATGCAACAATGATGTGAAGTGGAGTGCGCTGCTGACATTGCAGATCACCGGCCGGGTCCCGCCGGGTCTTGGCAAGAAGGCAGCCGGGTCTCTGGTAAAAAAGGCACGCCGGGTCTCCGACCCGGCTGAAGAAAAAGGGCCGGGTCTGAGACCCGGTGCGACCCGGCCCACTTTAAGCCCTGCTATTATGCTCAACACACTTGAACTGTGAGGGTCGAATTCAAACGAATCCGTGCAGGTGCCTCATTCCATGCTCAGTCCGTCTCTGACTGAACTCAATTTGTTATTTCGCCACATGACACGACTCTACCCAGCGTGACACCAGGAGCTCGCGTGGATTTGCCTGTGATTTTATTACATGACTACATGAGGTATAACTGAATAAGATATGTGCTAATTACAGTCTTTGTATAACTTATCCAGGTAGGCTGCTCTCCTGATTAAAGTCATACCCCCCATTTTTGGAGAAGATTTTCTTCTGCTGTCTCTCTTTTACTTTTTCACCTTCAGGCGCTACGTTCAGAGAATGGCACATGACAGTCCTCGGTGGCTTCTTCGGCTTCAGGATCATTGATACTGATGAAGGTTCCGTGGCCTGAGATGCAGTTGGGTGAGCAAGATGATCAGACGAACGGTCACGGAGACGATGGTCTGCTGTCCATTAACATCCACCCATACCCAAAACAGCTCTACCTGGACTCTGCAAGGCATGCATTGTCACTGTGTTTGCAATCACAAAGATATTAATCAACTAAGATAAAAATTTTATCATACCCTTTCCACCACAAAATCTGTTGCATTTGCAATCCGCCTTTCCACGGGTTGGCTGGGAAAACTGCTCATCACAAGGCTTTTAAGTAGAATTGAAGGCAGCATCCAGAAGCTGGAATTGTTAAAAAAAAAATCAGAGGGAAATCTAAAAATTCAGGTTGGAATGCGATAGGTACACCAGCGATCCAATGCAGCATACAAAAATTTCAGGGTGGGGGGAACCTTCAGATTCCCAAAAAATTTTTCAAAATGGTATATAAGGTTTTCTGTGATTCATGTGCAAATGTTTGCTGATTCCAGTTGTGCAATCCATTTTCTGAAATTATGTTCGGTCTAAAAGTTGCGGACTCGATTGCGAAGGCACCAAAATGGATTTTTTCGAGATAGCGTAATCAAACAGAAATTGTACTCTTTCAGAAAAATGACTTTTGCATAGAAAGGAAGCAAGTAAAGCTAAATTTGCCCATTTTAGCAAAATCAGGCGTTTTTTTTCACATGTATGCCAAATTCGTTCATGCCAAATAAGTTGTTCACAGGCTGAGATATGGTATAAAACATTTCAGGAAACACATGAAAAGGACGAACAGCCATTTTCAGTTCGTTTGGAGAATTCATTAAAATTCGGAAAACGTTAAAAAATTTCAACAATGCCAAAATAAGTTTTTCGATGTCGAAAAAATCACCTCTTCGGAAATCAATAATTTACTCGGAACCAGTGCTCAAATTGAAGAAGGGGAGAACAGGGCAACGCCTCCCAGTGATTAAACAAGAGCAGCATCACCCTTAAAGATACATCATTCTCCTTCCCCCAAAATAGTGCAATTTGGCTTCACATTATCATTGCTAATTTTGTGATATCAGAGTCTTTTTATTTTAGACAGTTGAGATGGTTTCGTGAGTGCCACCCAATTCAGTGCCCAATTTTTATTCTTGTACATCAAATATTCATCCAAGATATCAGGCCTACTCTTGTGTTTTCAGCTCATTCGTAACAGATATCTACATGGTATAAAAATGAATTAAAGTGCCGATTGCTCTGCCATTTCATGTTGTGCAGTTTCAATCTTAGTTTGAAGTCGAACTTTTCAATGAAAAAATGCAGAGTCTAATGAGGTCATTCATAAAAATTTAAAGTCTGTTGGAACGATCCAATTGAAGGGCCTTTTTGGATAGGGGCGTAAGTCGAAAATTTTCAAAAATCGTTTTTTTTTGCATTTTTGGGTACTTTGGATAAGGGCGGATGTCTCAAAATGGTTTCCACTCCCCAAATAACAACTTTTACTTTCAGCCTTTCTCCAGTGTTGCAGGATGCCAAACATTTTTTCGGATAAGGGCGGTGTGCATGGGCGGTTGGTGCGGAAGAGTATATCTGGAAAGGATTATCGATTTTGGAGAAAGGCGGCTTTGGTTTTCACCAAAGTTTGCTGCATTTCTTCCATTCAGAGTTCCTGGAGAGAGTCGGAATTGAAGAGCCGTAGTGCACATAAGCCTCTCTCCATGTTTTCAAAAGCGATAGCTTGCAAGTTCTGTATTTGGAGAAGGGCTGTAGTGCACATACGCCTCTCTCCCCGTGTTTTCATCTGGCCTTT